>UZAF01017876.1:0-21776 GCA_900617895.1 Haemonchus placei
TTTTTTATATTTATGGCTTCTATCTCAAGTATATCCGGGGCTTTGTATTTTTGCCTTTTGACTGTTATTTACTGAAGGAATTAGAATAATGCAATGAGAACGATGTGATTGGTCCCTTATTGTCGATTTTTTCCCCTTTGTTGCCCATTGAAATCGAGCGTTTACCTATTATTTACCCCCGATTATTGACTGTCCATAGCGAGGTTGAATAGGCTGGATACTGATCAAATGCCTGGGTTGAAGGATTCAGAGTTGATCCACAAACTTGGGTAGGATCATGATCACAATAGTGTCTTCATCGTGGCGTGTACCACTAGCTAATTATTCTCCAGCACCAAAGTCATTGGTGTGGGCAGAACTCAGGCCAGGGATTTATTGACGGAAAGTGACTGGCAGCGGTGTCACTCGTCAGCTTTTTACCGAAATTCGTCAACCGAAAACTTATTCAGTGAGAGATAAGTGGTACGGACAACAGCCGGTCTTGTGCAGAATCCTGGTGTGTATTGCTAAGTGGGTCTGACCGAAAAACACCAAGCTCTGGGTGGGGTATAATAGTTCACCGTGTAAAAATGGAAACATAACAATTACAGCGTATTGATGAAATGATCCCTCTTCTGTTGAAAAGCGCCGTTATAGGTATGCAGTTCCAGGTCGAACCCTACTGGTATTGATTGATTGATTATTGCCTCGTTAAATGTGCCTGAGGATCGATTATGAAGCCAGGAATTCCGATAGAAAATGATTAATTATTTCGTTGAATAGCCAGGGTTATCGATTGCTTGAACGTTTTCCCTGAACGTGACCGTGACCATCAGTGACTAACGACGTGCCTGTCCAAAAAACCATCTGTTCCAAAAATCGGGTGAAAATGTGACCTTTTTTAAAATTTTCTCACGGGTTCCAGTAACAGCAACTACCACCCGTCGTAGTAGTGGCTAGTTTTCGGTAATACCGGTTTTGCTAGTTGACCCTGTTCTGAGAGTTTGTTTTCGACGACGGATCCGTTGTCCGGCGCCGCAATGTAGCCTCCTGGTGAGCGAGTCGAGGTCAGACACGGACATGAGTGTGGGTGGTCAAAGATAGTTGAAACCATGGGATATTTTTAGGCTTTCTGTGATTCCAATCGATACTTTGCTAGGTTTTGACTGATCCTAGGATTGCTTTTCGGTAAATCCGGGTCTGAGGATCAAGTTCTCGAACAGTTCTAGGAGTTATGTCCTAACCTCTTTGCTATTATCTTATCAAGAAGGATCAGGTTTGGGACTACCTCCGCCATAACCAGGAAACCAAACGAATGAAAGTTCATGCTGGCTCGTGGTCTATTCCTCTACAGCAACAGGGCTAGCTAGCAACGACTTGATACCGGTTTCGTTAATCATTCTTTGAGGAATGTTTTAATATCTTCGGCGAATCTCAGACATCGTCCCCCGTGTTCTGGCAGTTCCCCGCCGATCCCCTTCGACGATCATGATGTGGTCGAGTAGTCGCAGAGGTGCGCGGAATTCGCTTTCTCTCACTTCGCACCGAGGTCGTGCACTCTAACAACCGACGAAATCAGAGCGCAAGAATAAATAGAACGGAAAGCGAGTGGACGCGCAAGAGAGCGCACCGCCGCCACTGCGCGCTCGCTCGAATTCAGGTCGAAATCATACGGCGATGGGGCGACCGACTACGTTGTCGTCGTCGTAACGTAATGAGTGGCGTTTCTTCTCCCCCCAAATGAAATGAAATCGATAATGTGGATCTGCGAAAGTCAGCATGGGGTGGAAGATGACAAAAGGATTGGTATTGATTGATAGGACTGACTGGTAATTACAGAACCTCATTGAGTATGAGAAATTCCCTCATTCCCTTTGATGGACTGGTTTCTCGGCGCTTAGACGAACCTACCGAGGCCTCAGTATATGGGTTATTTTTATTGAATAACTAGCTTACTGCTGTATAACTGTTGGTAATGTATTAAAAGACTCAATGATAATCTGTTATAGACTTTGTTACTTATAAAGTTAATCTTGAGCGGCTAAAAACAATGAAGTTTATAATTATTTGCCCATTTGCTAGTTACAGTACGCTAGTTTTTAGAGCATTTCTTGTCAGGACCTTGCTAATGTGTGCATTTTCTGTTGAAAACAAGGAAACCTAGATTCTTTGTCTAGCAACTGTGCCTAAACTACTTTGGAGTCGGCTAATTGATTCTCTAATTCTTTTTAAAGTAATCCCATTACTCAAGTTATTTCTCATTTTTCAAATGATGATTTCAGTGGTGGTCCTCCCCCGAAACATTTTTGGACTACAGCAGCCTTTTCCACTCTCATTAAACACTCCTGAAGTAAGCAAATGATTGTGGTGGACCGATGTGGTCGTTGGTGCTTTTGAAACCGGATATTGTCGCCCATCGTCCGCTACTTCAGGTAACGTCCGTGAAGATTTTGGTCCCTCGTTTGTTCCGGGATTCAAATGTAAAGGATTCAGCACACGTGATGTGTAGAGAGATTCGTGGATATTATGGGATAGCGTGCGCGGCCTGGATTTCTCACCCATTCACCGTAATTCGTCGCTTGTACCGCAGCGGACGCCGCCCGCGACGATCTTCATCAATTTCCCATCTGGGTCACACAGTACTCATCAAAACAACACCGACACGACAAAGGCGAATGAGATGATCTTTGAATTGCGAATGGACTTTCCAAATGGTTTCTGTCATCATGGCTGATTCCAGCTTCTAGAAGCTCCAACAACCGAGGAAGTCCCGAAATGTTCCCCAAGGAATCCCTTTAGTTTGGGTTGCTTTGGGGAAGAGAGGAAGCTAAAGCTAAGATCACGTATAGACCTGCTACTGTGACCTGGATGAGCTTTGAGATGCCATAATGCCTTCTATTTGAGTAGTCTACGGGGTCTGGTAGCTTCGGTTCATCACTAGGAACAAACCTAAAATTAGTGTTGTACCCACTCCCCGTTGAGGGGAAATTCGAGGCGAGCGATTTCAAGCTCTGCGCTCGTTCCTAGCAAGTTCGCGCAATACCGGTTTGCATGTTTGATTGACTTAATGATTTACTTGTTTTGCAAAAATCTGTAGAATTCCGGTTCTGTGGCATCCCATGAGCTAGATCGGAAACGCAATCTCCCGGGACGGCATCTCCTATAAACTGTTGGTTATAGCTATGTAAAGGAAGTTTAAATGAGGAATTAGAAGTTTCAGAATGCAGGTTCAAGTACAGAATCCCATAAATGCTAGCCCAGGCATTCTTTTATTGATTTATTGATTTGTAGCTCATCGTAGTTTCACCGGTGACCTTCATTACGCTATATAAAAGGAATTAGAGTAATTTAGAAGGTAATTTTGAAGGGAAGGGAGTTTAGCAAAGCTGCGAGACGGATCACTTTCTTGACCTTTCAGTGTTTGGAGTACTCCCTGGGTACTTTTCCCCCGAGTTTTTTTACCCGAATGTCTTCTACCACTAGCTCCACGATGGGTGGCGTTTAGCTTCAGATATTGTATGGTATGGCTGTAAATTTCGTTGATAATCGGTGATCCTGCGTGAATCCTTATCGATTTTTGGGTTCATTGAAATGAGGCCACTTCGAGATTGCTTTTGTATTCGCGCTATGTCTGTGTGATAGCGTACAAAATGATTGAATAATGAATTCCGTCAAGTCCCGGATATTCCCGTGGCGGTCGTCACAAACGCAGCAGTGCGCAGAGCGCACACTCTTGCGCACTCTTAGTCTGACGTACAAACAGGTCTTTTGTCCGCCGTACGACACCAACAATGGGATTTCATTTCGTTCGTCTATTCGAGACGGTACCGCCACCATCATCCACGATCACATTGACAGCCATAGTCGCATGTGAACAGTAGCAGAAATCATGATCATCCCTCAAAAATTCCAATCGGATTACGGTATCCCCCATGGGTACTTGAATTTGCCGACGACTCGAACCGTTAAATAACACATCATTGAAGAACACTTATGTGTTCTGTATTGGCGGTAGTACAGAGAGAGAGAGAAAGCTTCGCCAAAGAAAATGCGCTCAGGCGCCGCTCGATGAGCTCATAAAACACTGGCGACTGGCGGCGTATGCCTGCTTGATGGGAGTACTGTATCTGTGTGTGTATGTGTGTGCTGTACGGTAGTCTGACGGCATGAGTCATTCAGTCTGCAGTAGCAGCAGCAGCAATGATGGTGGCAGTAGCAACGCGCCCCCGTCAGCCATCATCCAAACAGCCAGTTGGCTGACGGGTAGTGCAGCGATCCGATGGGCTGATTGGGGAACGCGCCGTTGGAGCACACACACAAACAACGAATTCGATTCGAAGGACGGTCGTACGGAGAGGGTAATGCGCGTGACTTTCCGAAGGCTTATTCCTCTTGCCTAAAAATCGGTAATAGCAATGATCTGAAGGGAATGTTGTGGTTTTTTGGTACAGGATCAATTTTTGAAAGGTCGGAACGATGGGTTCAGAGGCTAGAAGTAAAAGGGCTTTGGAAGGATAAACGAGGATACGCCATTTACCAGATTCGGTGGAAAGGTTAGTCACATATACCAATCCTTCCTTTTCTGAATTCTGCCCCTTGAGGATCCCAGAGGACACCATCTAACCCTGGGAGACGCCGTGGCGACTGGATCGTTCCCGTGATATTACTGAAGCACTTACGGGTCCCTATGGATCATTCATTCCTGGAACTGGATACGAAAAGCCAAAATTCTTCGATACATCGCATTCTGTGTAGGATTCCAAAGTCTCGAACCTTTTTTTTCTGTAGCGGGAACCAGATTGAGGGAAATGTTGGCCACCCAGTGGGACTAGCTGGAAAACCTTTTTTCCCTTATTTGCTTGAATTCACCTGGCCATTGAAAAGCTACATTGCCTCATTCATCACGTAGTATATTTTTGAGAGATTGGTTCAACAGTACCAGTCATAGTGCCAGTTACAGGGAGCATTAGGCTCAAATAACCCTAAATTACAGTCAAAACCCCTTTTTCCCCTACAGTTTCTAGCTTCATTTCACAAAGCAATTTCAATGTTTTTCAGCAGGCTATCCGTGAATTGCTGGATGCCGGTATAGTTATTGATGGAGCTAGAAAACTTCTTTTGAGTAAAGAAAAAGCCCAAGAGCTTTATGGGGCTCATAAAGGTAACGTTAGGTTCATCTGGAGAAAACCAGTACAGAAATGTTAAACCTGATCATTTTCCAGACAAGTTCTTCTATCCACGGCTCGTGCGGCACGTGACCAGGTGGGTTCCGCATGATCGATGCTTATTGATTGCTTTGTTTTATTTGGGTTTCTTATGTTTATATTTGTTCTATGCGCATGGTTGTGTTTGGGTTTACCTCTAAGCGCACAGTGACATATGAGTGAGAGCCACGTTTGGGAAGTCTGGTCCGCTATTCTGAATTTTTAATTTATAAAATCTAATCTATCAAATTATATAAGTCATAAGTCAATAGGCTGAGTCCATAATGATAAATTAGCTGATTATAAAAATAATCCGTTCGATTCCCCCAGTTTTCCAACAAATTTAGCATCTGCTGATGCTGGAGAGATCACCAAAGCAATCAATCAATAAAGGGTAGATACCGTAATAAAAAGTTGGATGCCCCAGTACAATCATAGCGATGAAAAATGGGGATGCAACATGAAATGGTTGCGGTTTTTCGAATCCCCTTGTACAGATCCTTTGAGAGGACGGCTATTGATCGATGATTCGGCGGAATTCTAAACGCTTGAGCAGTCATCGATTTTTGGACGAGTCCCAGATGTTCAAGAACTTAATCTAGTAGTCGTCAGATCGAATATTTGATCGGAGCAGAATTTTCGAAGAGTTCACTGATCGATAGGCGTCCTGAATCCCATCAAAAGTGGAGGAGCCGTAGTCGTTTTACTAGGGGAACGTCCAGATGACNGTAGTTTGACTTGACTTCTTGCAAGAATCCCTCTGATGCTTATTGAGGGTTCGAGTCCGTCCGAGACGCTGGGTTAGTTGTCGGTTGTCATTATTGATCAGTTCGCCTTTGTTCAGTTTTTGGACGATAATGAAGAAATCCGCAATGTTCTGATTTTCAGCGGTCCAGTGATCGCAATGAGAGTTCGTGGAGATGTACGTCGTATTCTCGGAAGCAGTCGTCTGTATCCGATCCCCGAAATTGGTGTACGATCATCGTTACGCCAACGTTTTGCCCTGTCCGATGTCCGGAACGTCGCCCATACTTCAGATGCCAAGGATGCACAACAAGAGCTGGCCCTCTTCGAGCCATTTCAACCGTCGGAACCGTTACTGAATGAAATTCTTACGTAGTATTAGCGTCACATGGTGAACTACCTCTTTTTCTGTAATCTTGCGTCACGTCATCGTATCGTGTCTGTAATTGATCGTCTCCGAGACAGTATAATAAATAATAATAACACGTTTTCATTTCTTTAAGTTCAATCAAATCATCACAAGAATGAGAGAGAAATCGCAGGCG
The DNA here is from genome assembly GCA_900617895.1 of Haemonchus placei. Lineage (NCBI taxonomy): Eukaryota > Metazoa > Nematoda > Chromadorea > Rhabditida > Trichostrongylidae > Haemonchus > Haemonchus placei. The sequence continues at coordinate 6,473 of UZAF01017876.1, forward strand.
GGGGAAATTTTCCGAAAAAAAAAGACACAAACGAAATCGAATTCGAAGTGAATGTAAAATACAATTTAGAATCACATGATCATCAGTAATATTTGACATTCTATGTACATGTACAATGAAGCGAGCTCATCTCAATAGTATAATATGAATATATATTTAAAATTAGTCAATATCAATCAATATTAGGCATGTGTGAAAGAGTGGGTGTGGAGAACAAAGAGTGCGCTCTATGAGTATAGATATAATATAGATCTATATATATNTATATATATTTATATATGTAGTTATACACGTTCTACAGGCAGTAAATGAGTTCCATCTGGGTTGCGAGCGGTCGCGCAGCGGTCAAAAGCGTATCGATCAGCATCGTGTGCCGCGCCACCGCCGAGTATAAAATGACTCATGTGGCGATCTGGAGAACGTGAACAACTGTACGTATATACTATAACATATGAGGATCATATCGAATTAGGTGAATGCTGCGACAAGGCGACCGCGGGCGCGCGACGTTACACGTGATCGCGCCGCGAACTGCAATAACGAACCGGAGTGTGATGGGAAAAGACTTAGACGGGGCTAGAAAGGCTAAGAATCGCTGACAGCTGAAACGATAACGTCCATACATGCATGGCGCGACATAGGACGATTTCCATGCCAATCCTGGCATGTATGTACGCCACCGTAACGAAACAAAAACGTTACCATAATCAATAATCATCAGATCAGTACGTGGATGCGGCGGCGTAAGAGAAAAGGAAAAGAAAACGAACGAACAATCGATCAATAAAACAAAAAGCAGGTATCAACAGAAAATGATCTCAAGAGAGCTATTGTAATCGGGCTAGCAGCTAACCGGAACTCGATTGATACTGTGGCGGCATGATTTCGACAAGAGTGGCGGCGAAACAGGTGGAATCTTCCGGGGAGGGTTCCACATCCAAAATGAAGGTGTCCTCGTTACAGTAATGACGGAGCATGTCATCGTCCATCTTTACCGTAACACCTTTGGCACATCGTTTGTAGAGACCGCTGATCTAAATATGAATACATTTACAACTCGTACAGAAGGGAATCATCTATGGAATTGGATCTACCTTTTGTGAGTCGATCCCGAATTTGTGGGCAACGGCTTGCGCTAAGCCATCCAACGAGGGTGGTATGACATGTAGCGGAGTATAGATTTGATCATCTCGTTTTCGGACATACAGCATTACTGTAACAGAAACTGGTTCGAAAATCGAAGACGAAGCAAGGATAGGCAAGAGGATGAACACGGGGGCGAGACCGAGGCAGAACTTACTTCGCTCGGAGGGCCTCGGTCGTTTCGCGACTGGTTCCATATCTGAGAGGCCGTCATAGCCGATCGATGTGCCATCGAGATACCGTGAATCGTATTCGTCTGGGGCGATAAACAAAGCCGCTGGCTTGTCCAATTCTCGCATATGGTAGAACTCAGATCGTTCACATGGTTCATGATATTCACCTTCAGTCTTCTTTCGACCAGATAAAGCGCCTGAGAAAAACGGGTTTACGGGAACCCCTTCGCTGGGTTTGGTTAACACAACACATAGAATAAAGGGGTTCTGCAGTTGAACATAGATCCGGATTTTTAGCCAAGAAGCTCGGGAGCTGCAGGAAACCAACGAATCAGAAGGTCAGTGACCACACCCAATCGGGTAGCATTTAGACGCCTTATTGGTTCGTTGTTTGCAGCTTCTGTTTTCACAGCCACAGACTTGTTGGATAAAAATCCTTGGACAGAGGAACATCTACAAAAAAGTAGTTCTGTTATGTAAATGGGCAGTTAGCCTCGTCAACAGGGATTTGCGGAAAATGTTTGAGAAGTTCAGTGGCTATCATACGTATCGATTGATTTGGCAGTCGGGATATGACTAGATGGAAGACGATATTTCGTTTAGAGGAATCAATAGCTCACAGCTATTACCTGACACGACTTATGACTACCACACCGGAAGGGCTATCCCAGCTATTTTTAGAACCGGCTGCGAAAGAAGGCTAACCGACATTACCGGTTTCTTGTGAGCGTGGGTAAGTGTGAGTAAAGAAATGGGGAAGATATGTGTTTTGACCGAAAATCACCCATGACTGGTTAAAAACTTTTAGGAAACCTTCGGGTTTCTAGTAACAGGGTTGTGGACTCGTCTCGTAACTGAAAGGATGATGAGCGCTTTGAAAGTTTTCCTGTGTAAAATATAGAAATCGATTTTCCGCATATCCCTGATCGTTAGTCGGTATCGATTATTAGTTAACATTGAACACTTATCACATACAGGGGAATCTTCTAGGAAGAATTCCTATAAAGTGTCTTGTCATTCGACACACCCAGCTGTCCGGCTACAGTACGTACCGAACAGAGGGTCTTAGAGGGAAAACATGTATGCTTGGCACAAGTACACATAGAGAACAAACACTGAATAGTGTACCTTGAATGCGTCTCTTCTCGTCTCGTCTATTTTCATGGAGCATTTTCCGATTAGCTCCCTAAAAAAGCGAAGCGGGTTAGATGTGAAGAGACGACGATGGTTACAACGATGATTACAACGTCTTCAGAAGCTCAGAAGCTTTCCATCTGGACGTATTCAATCGTTCGTTCACTCACGATGACGCCACATATCACACAACAACACAACGAATATAGTTATTAAAGCGCCTGTGAACAGCGCTCACGCTAGACGGGATGGACGGGTCCTGACACGATAACACAACACTGTTCGGTTATGATACGTTACGATACGATACGGTACGTGACAGTACGTATACGTGGTGGTACTGTTATGTGATAGCAACGATAGGCGAGTAGCCAGCAGTAATAGCTATTATGGACTACGATTAACGGCTATACAGCACAATAGCGATGGACAACCACGACCGACCGACAAATGACGACAGTGGTGGTTACCTGCTAGTTTGCGTTTTTGATTTCGTTTGTCTTCGTCCCGCAACTTTCGCTCGGCGCCCTTGAGAGAAAAAGAACGATTATGTTTGGTACTTAGCAGTAGGAGTAATTTTATTACACTGCGGTCACTTTTTTTNTTTTTTTCAGTTGATTCGATTTTCACTTGGAACTACGCCAAAGAATTTCATCGGAGATGGTAGACACTTCAAGGGCACTGTCGCATTTCGTAACATTCAGTGTTTTGGTCGTAACTACAGTCCCGATTTGTTGCTTTGAGGCTTCTTAAAATGGAATCCGGGATGAGTACCGTTGTAATTCGCCAACAGGAGTGATTGGAGTCGCGCATGGGCCGTTATGGAGCTTTTATAAAGGTTCCCGAGAGGATTACTCTGCTAACTGTTCAGGAACTCTTACTACCACATCGGATCCAGCTAGTCTTTAGTGTTTCTGTCGTAGGATCCGCCTTTTTGGTCGTAAATCCGCTATTCATACTCTAATACCGTAACTTTCGTAGGTCCTAAGACGAGTAAATGGGTGACGTAATTGAACCATCAACATTAAATTGATTTAAATTGGTATGAAATAAGTGAGAAGACTAAAAATGGGTTAATGTGCACGCAGTGTTGACTGTTTGAACTTCACTGGTTCGCCACCAAACATAGATGGAACGATTACAGTATTTCGTGCGTTGGTGCAATCACGGGTTATGCCATGGGTGCTCGTAAAATTAGCAATGAGTTCTTATTGACAGCTAAGTTAAGTATCATAGTAGTTCCATCGTATTTGCATCTCACTTGTGTCTATTTTGAATATGAAACGGCCACAGTTTATATAATAAAGTCCTTATGGTAAAGAAAATACTGTAGAAGGGAAATGGTGCAATTACGACCAAAACACTGAGTTCCAGAGAAAAATCGAATTCGTTCGTTTTATGATGCGACTGTTCGTTCCCGGAATTTTTCTCCTGGATTTCGTGCCCAATTCGTTTCCATTAAGTCGGAAATAAGGGCATTTGGAGTATGAGCGAAGTTCACGGCCGCATTAATACCTTAATCGCTTGTCGCAGGCGGCGGCTATTCATCGCGCGGTGTACGTCGCGTCATTGCATACCCACGAAATCCACCAGCCAATTAGCGTTTTTCCCGGGTGACATGTGCTGGTTGACGCACGCACGCGTGCGCTTTCACGTAGAATTTGGCCATTTTCTAGTTCGTATAATTGTACGTGAAGTTTTTCTGCCCGGCTGTTTCGCTGAATTGCGCGGCCGCGCGTGTCATCGTCACCCACCACCGGCACCACCATCACCCACCACGATTTCTCGCCGCTCTGAACGATGTATGTCGTGGAATTTGCTCACCTTATCACAGAACACTTTGATTTGGCAGTAACCCCTATGGAAGGGTTGTTTGTCGTTGTCCCCATCGTAGGTGTCGATTTGGACATGAAGCGGCAAACCCTTGACACCTTTCTGATTCGAGAAATCCGTCGAGAGGCATTGGGTGGCGATGCTGATCTGAAAACAGAACAAGTGAGTCGAGTGGGTGACTGAGCCCTTGAGTCAAGAACCCCCGTATGGTCCCCCCGTGGATGATGCGTCATGGGGCAGAACCAGCGAGGCGATGGCGACAGGGGCAGGGACAGGTAGCCTTGAATGAATGATATCGATTGACTAATCGCCGAAAACTGCGCTCTCTCACCTGCCGACTGTCAATACCGATCGCGGGGGGAACAGAGACATGCACGGGATGGAGGAGGGTGAGGGCTGTCCCTCTCTGAAGTGTCTCTTGCTTAAACAAACTCAAACGAGCTCGCCAAGTCTCAGAGGTACGATTTTCCAGTCGGGTGACCAAATAGGTGGGGAAGGAGGTGAAGGAAGTTCCAACTCTCAATAACGCCCCTTTAGGGTGTCTGTCTTCAAAGAGGGTTACTCATAAATCCAGGAACTACTGCAGCACCTGCTCAGGAAGATGCCCTAAAGGTTTGTGGAATCTCTTGAAATTCCCAAAGGTACTTCCGGGATAAAATGGGGGATGGAGAAGTTTTCAGAGGAGGAAATGCAAAAAAGTGAAGAGAATGTAGATTGAAATCTGAAGAGCTCTCGAGGCCTGAGAGAGCTGGTTTTCCCTTTTGTAACCGGGATTGTGAAGGAAAACCTCTCAGTGAGGGTAGGCCTGACTGAGGAGTCATCTCTGCTCTTCTTGCGCCCTATTTTTGCCCCCAGTCTTACCGTTTTTGGGAAGATACACTCAAAAACAAGGTGTAAAAAGTAAAAAAGCAAAGATCACATAAAAGTATGCTCTGTACCATTCAAAAGTCTTATTCTTCAGTAATTCTTTGGAGAACTCGTTCACTCACAATAAGTTTCCCTCGAGAAATCGATAAACTCATTGAAAGTGATTTATGAAATGTTCGAAAAACCTCTGTCAAAATTCGTTCCCATTGAGTGAAACAGGATTTTGTATCGAGTTTTTTGCACGGGATTTCTAAAACGGGTAATTCCCAATCGAGTTTTTGGTGGACAAGTTCTTTTTTTACTCGAAGGGAATAACTAGTGACCCCAGGAAGTACGGAAGATCTTTGTATTTCTGTATTCAAAGCGATTTTTGATTTTCCAACCGAAAAGAAAAGAATTAATATTATATTACAAATTCTGGTGGGTATCCAACCAAAAGGAATCCCTTTAAAGTTTTTCATGGCGCAATTGTACGATGGGGATCTTATTTGGGTACCATAAAAGTTAATTAGAGGGTACCAGGCAGCCCCCTCATGAAACCTGTCCTCGGAAGCTTATCAAAGCGGTGACTCATTGCCTACTTGACGAGGGTGGTTACGGTCCAATCGGATTGACGAGTATTGATTGATTACTTCGAGGACTCTGCGAAACTTTAGAAATCAAACTGACAGCCGACTCAGTAAGGGGTCTAGACCGTCTTTGACGCCCCGTGACAATTACGGGGGTACCGTGACGAATTTAATGAACACATAGTCAGACAGTAGATTACCTTGACACCGTTTTCGGATGGATTCCAGTAGAATTGTACGGCATTATGAGCGATTTCCTCGATTTGGCCGATCATCCCGGAACTGTTCTTACTGTCAACTTCAAGTATTCGTTGTTTAGCGGAATGTTGACGGCTATGCCAAAATTGCCATGTCTTAATCTCTTCTTCATAGGTTTTGTCCTCTCGAAATACGATCATTAATTGGCTCTGAAATGAGAGAAAACTCATTTGGAGGATTTAACCTTCACGATAGTCCCCTCCGCGCATGACCTCCATGAATTCCAGCCAGCGCTACGCGAATTCACCTCGGCCTACGAAAGTGAAATCAAATTCGTTACGCTCGCACAGCTCCCACCACTCAAATCACGCTGGGACCATAGCAATCCCCATGTTATGTGGTGGTGGTGGCCTGATTCAGATGTTGTTGTCTGTGCGTGCATGTGTGCGTTCCAAAACGCGCTGTAGCGCACAATTGCCGCTCCTCGGTCGCGCTGTAGCGAATCGTCACCTACAGTACCCCCTGGGCTACTGTAGGACGAAGCCAGGCCGACATGCATGCAGTGTAGTCAGTAGAGGTATGCAGGTAGAAACAATCTACGTCATAACACTATTGCATAAACAACCTCTCATCTTGACTAATCAACTTGGGTGCATAAAGACCCTTCGAAGTGTTACGCTTACCTTGACGGTTACGCTTTTCAAGGGTTTGTTGATATCGGGAATATAGTCGAGAGATACGGTATAGAATTGTCCTTTGTTGACGTACGTCATTCGATCATCTTCTTTTCGTACTGAAGTCGAAATCGGCGCTTCCAGAACATATTGAAAACCTAGCGGGTTGTGTCTGAAAATAGATGCGATTGTGAAAAACTTGGAGTCGAGCCAGACCTGTCCATCTGGCTACCTGCCTGGCCAAGTCCAGCTCGGGAGGGAGCTAGCAATGTAGACAGACACGAGTGGAGTTGTTATCGGATCGCATTGAGCGCCACCCGACTACGCTATTGACTCAAATTCACTTCATTTACATGCAAAACATGTGGATCGATCGAATTGGAGAGTTCGCATAATGTTTGGCTTTCTCGCTAAGGCAATCATTTAGACCAGAGGTTCAGGAGATGGATTGGGTCCGGCTAGTCACTAGCGAAACGTCGTTCATTGACCGTTGGGCAAGAAATTTTGACAAAATGGCATCGCGCAGAAATTGAGCAGCAATTCGATCAATGACAAGCTTACTTTTGGCAATTTCGGCGAGAAAGAATGTGGGGAAAAGAAAAATTTCAAGATCAGGCTTTTACCACCGTAATCCGTTTGCTGACTCACTGAATAAGACCAGAACTCCGATTTGTTCTTTCGGAGATTTCCGGATGTCCTTGATCAGAGAACACTTCCAGGAGGATTACGATGACAAAAACAGCAGGGGGTATAATCAGAAAGTGTAACTAGTAGTTCTAATGCTTACAGTTTTGGTATTACTACTGGCGAATCTCGATGACTTAGTGCTCGTTCGGCGGATCGATCAAGCATGGTGTCCGTTTGAAAGAATTCTTCTTTGGCGCCAGTGATCATCGACAGATCGGCTCCAATGCCTGAATCTACTGGACTTGGCATGTCGACACCTTTATAGACGGTTCGCTGCTCTTGAGCAGCCGTCGTTGTGCCACTAGCATCTTGTGGATTATACTGCAATGTAGTTGCTCGGGGATAGGCTGTGTAGGTGTCCATAGGCCGACCCCAGTCCTGTTGTACAACACCGTTCGGGAAACCATAGTAGAGTTGACCTGCAGTGGATGGTGCCGGTATTAGTGAGGACTGATTATGCCCGCCGAGACCGATTGCCGCATATTCGTAGGCTCGCTGATAGTTTGTATTGTAGTAATTTAGGTCGATCGGTTGCATTTTTGACAGATCCTGTAGATTGGATTGCGTCAACGGTGCCAGATCGATTGGTTCATTCTGAAAAAAATGGGCTGAAGTTGTTGGGGGGAAAGAAATTGGTCTCAAATGGGAACAGGATAGTCCTGGGACTGGGACGTACCTTGGGCGAGAATTCTAGTTGACGGCCTGGTGGTGCCGTCTTGATCACGGATGATTGTTCGAGTTGGAATTGTGACATGGTGGCGACGACGTTCGAGTCGAAGCCAAGCTTCATTCCACTCCCAACCACACCCCGTCGTTCACTCTTGAGCGTACCGTAAGCGAGACGCTGCGGTTGCTTGGTTGCTCCTGCTGTTGCAATCGGAGATTTGGCTGGAACCCGAATTTTTAATTGAGATTAAAAGGAAGAATCGCCGAGCAATCAAAGGCAATCGATTGATTGGATAGGATTCATTCGAAATACATTCAAAAATCGAAATGAATCAATCGCAGCTTGTAGAACAAATACAGGTGAAGCTCGTGGAACGCTTTTGATAGAGAGGAATCGAATGATTTATGAGATTGGAAATGTTCGATCAAACTGAAACAGAGCCACTCTTCGGCCTGTGAGAAGCTTGACGGAGGGTAATTCACTGGGCATTCAAGGTCCAGAAGTGGCACAAAATTGAGGATAAAATCAAAAAAAAAATAACGAAAATGCTGTACGATTCGCGAAAATGGTTCGGAAAAATTGCAGAGAAGATGAGCAATCGGAACCGGAACTTTCTGGAGGGTTCCAGTAAAGTAACTTCACGGATCTCGAATGAATCACAGTGCTACTGTACCAAACGAAATTTCAAAAGTAAAATAAAAATAAGGAAGCTTCAAGGGAACTAGGACGGCTCAAGGAGACCTCCTCGGCTCCACAACACACAACATACATATATCCCAAACCATAGCTATCGAGCAAGCGACAACTGTATCGCCCCTCAGTCATAAGGAAGAGGCATGTGACAAATATCAAAAGGAGCATCCAAATTAAAAAGTAAAATAATGAGAAGAAATATGAGAATAGAAAGTGGCAGACACAGAGTATTCGGAGCAACTCCGATAGTTATGCCAAACCCCTACCGTATCGTTACTAAAATGCTTACCCTTGGGGCTTTATAGGCGCTCACATCACACTTTCTCAGCCTATAAGCTCATGCTTTGGACTATCCGACAATGTAATGTTATTCGCCTCGCAATCTTGAATGACTAGTCCCATGGGTTCAATTGTGTCACCTTTGAACTCGCTCTAAGGTCAGACCATGCTGATGGTGACCCGTGGCGAGTTGATCGGTCCGGTTGAATTCTGAAACCAGCTCTGCGTCCCTGGTGTACGTGAGGCTGAGAGTGTCATGATACGGGATCGAACTCGTGTGCGAGCCTTCGTCACTGAATGAACCTGTTGGCAGTAGAGTCGGGTTCGGGTAGTGGTGGCGGACGAGTGTTTAGACCTGAGCAAAACCTGTCCACGGGTGATAAGCAGGTCGTAGTCGTTTTGGTTGTAGAGAGGGCTGGCCGTGGGTGGGGTTTGTTGGGGTCAAAGCGGGCGTTGCGGCAACTAGTAGCCGCGGCGAGAGCAGAGAGCCGGGTTGGCGGTTCAGGGTGGCGGTCGGCCAGCCGGCCAGCCAGCCTCAGCCAGCCGACCGACCGATCGTCAGAACAGGCTTACCTGAATGTCCGGTCTGGTTGTGTGTGTGCGTCGTGGCGCCGGCCGCGCGGTGGCGGTGGCGGTAGTCAGTCGACGACGACGACATGATGGGGGCGCCGCGCATAGCCAGAGAGCGAATCAGAAGAGACCGCAGAGAGCGCACAGAGAGGCAGCCGGCCGCGTGAGACACCGCCGAAACTCGAAAAACCAGTGTGCGCTCCGGTGGGCGGCGTCAAGGCGACGGGCGGCCGGTGGGGGCGGCGCTAACCGGTCGTCGAATCGTCGTCGCCATCGTCGTCGTCGTCGTCGTCTCTTCGACTCCACCGATAGACGTTGTCATCTGAATTGTGATGTGATGTCGGGCTCGGTCACGACCACCTTCGGCAACCTGTAAAGCGTGGGAACCTCGGACGGAACGCAGGTGTCAGACCACGCCCATCAGTTGGAGCCCGGCCAAACATTAGCCCGAACGAGAGTCCTGATATTATATCAAGTTTTGCAACGTTTGCACAACACGATGAACTCGTTCTGCCGACACCCACACACGCATACACAAACCGGGGATTGCACCGGGGAAAATGATGTCATTTAGGAGGTCATCCAGATGTCCGAAAAAGAATGGATCAAGCTCGAAGTTCCTTCCCCAATGATTGTGTGGCAATCGATAAAAGAACTCCGAGTACAGTAAGCTGTGGAAAAATGTAATCGGTGCTGTGATTCATCGTGACCCTTTAATCATGGATTGCCACAAACCCGTTCAACTCGGGCAACCTTTATTGAAATTACGAGGTTCTGTCAGGGAATTAAAAGCGTCTGCCGGCCCGAAATGGGTTACTGGAGCGGTGTCCCCTATTGGAGAATGAGCGGATCACCGTGATAAGAAAGTGATCTTACGTACTTCCTACAGACCCAGATCGTGGGCTGTACCTTATCGAGGGTTCTGGAGGGTATGAGAAACGCTAGTCGTATGTTAATCCTTCTGTATGAGCCATCGGTGTTGAATCAAATTTGCGGAGGCGACTGACTTCGGCCTGAAAGAAGTCGTTTCTGAGGCACTTCCTGACAACGCCTCTACGGGACTTTTGGCCCTAATGCAAGGTGGGGCAACCTGTGGAATGGTCCTGAACAGCTTTCAGTGTGCGCGTTTTGCCAAAATAGCTATAATAGTAATATTTTGTGCACAATCTACATTCGCTTGGTCGTGAAACACCTTCCAGACGTTTAAAATACAGTTCTGTTGCGGACAGCAAGTTGACGGTAATAAGCTTCTTCATCAAACGACTTCAGCTTCTAGCTGTCCAAATTCAAGAAGACAGGCGTAGAGCTCACAATGGAATGTCATTACCTGCTTGCAGGAGGAGTCCTTTTATTGGGGTTGGTTACGCCACGAACCGAAAATTAAACAGAAATCCGAAAATAGCAAGTTAGTTCGTAAGAAATGGCTGGAGATATAGTACTTTGCACGTAACAAATGAGCTCGAAAGTTTGAGCTGGAAAGTAGCTGTCCGTTCAGAGTCCCCTACAGAAGTTAAGGGCACCGAGGAATGTGCTATGACATATCCTAATCTTTCGACAGACAAACCGTAATACTTTTGTACTTCAGCTACTACTCTACATCTGTTGATAAACAAACAAACATGGTGTCAGAAAAAGGTTTAGTTGAGAGGAGTACACTACGCGCCCTCCTTTGGGGTGGGCGAAAGTCGGGTGATAAAATTTCGACATTAAAATTTTTGCAGACGTGCTCAACGGAAGAACCGGTATTCGGCACTGAAAATAGTCGACTGTGTATATGAGGAACATTAGAAGGCTACTAGGTGCTATAAGGAGAGGGTTTCGTTCCATCGAACTGGCACCCGTAGGCGCTATAAAATGTTTTCTGATGCTATGATCTGGATTCTGATGTTTTCCAAAATTGAACGATCGCTAAATTTTGGCCCTTACGGGCTTTACAAGGCGATCTCATTCTACTTGGATTGTAGTGTCTTTCTGATGTTACCTAGTCTGTGAAATGATATGAGAAGCCACGAACTAGCAAACTTTCCCTCCTCGACGAACTTGGGAGAAACCAGCGGGTCCTAGAAATGTAGTATCATTATATGGAATCTCAAGACGTACAAGGTTTTCTTCGTCATCAAAGCTTCTACCATATGGCTCATGCTGGTGACGAGTCTCCCATTCCTGAACTGCTGAAACCCTCCGTCCAAAGGAACAATATGCTTGTCGAAAGGACTCTATCGATAGGATCACCTACTGGAAAAATTTTCGATTCGGAAATGATTGAAATTCCTGTAATGCTCGTTGTGAAGCGTGAAAATTCCTATTGTTTATCGTCTGAGTGCGATGGAGCAAAGTCCGAATCAGTTTTGATGACAGTGTATCAATCATGAACTGTCTCGATTCAAATAGGGACACGATACGCCTCATGAAACTGTTTTTTCCTGATGGCGTAGAAGAATCGAATTGCGTTTTTATTCCAAATCTCCCTTTATTTTCAAACCATTCATTAATATTTTAAGAGGATTGAAAAGAATTGAACAAATGAACTAGATTCTGCAATAATGTGCTCTTGATATTCGTCTGACATAGATTGAAAAGAACTGTATGTCGGTTGTCAACCAGCCTCTTCATAATGCGCCATGCGCCAAACTTATGCTCAGAACTGTGGACACAATTTGATGCGTAGTCTAAATTGTCAGAATCTCATGCTTGCTGTATAAAAATGTATAAATGCAATGAAAAGAGTAAAAGTTAGAGTTGAGGCCTATTAAGTTCTTTGACTGCGCCATCCACCCAATTCCCTGTCGGCAACGTAGGAGTATTTCAATGCGCACTTGGCCCATACAATGGCTAATAGAAGCCAATCGATAATCAGATCATTATTTCATCTTTACACTCCAATACAAGTGAATACGGCGGTTTGGGTTGTAGTAGGTTGGAGCTGAACTCGCAGGAGCTCAGTTCAAAAAATGTCATCGGCCCTACGCGCATTTGTGGCGTCCGTTGTTATTGCTCCACTCGTGCCCCTACATGCAGTATGGTCAGGAACAAATGGCAAACATTCAGAATTCATAGGGGGTAACGGAACTTCTCCTCTATCGCGGCATTCTCCCTTGCGGCATGCGGCAAATGTCACTGCAATTACCGTACTCACCCTGCCTCCCCGCCAATCGATAGGACGCGAAATTTTTCGTTGATTGCCTTGCTTTTTTATTGAGTTTGATCGTTTTTTCTTCCGTTTCTTTTTCGTTTTCATGTTTATTAGACTTGATTAATTAAAATGACTCCTCTTATGTAAGCGGCGGCATTGAAATTGAAGGAAGCGGTCAGCCAATTCAAATAATTAAAGGACTCCCTACTTCACAAATTGCGCGCTCCAAACTTCCATCGCAATCCTGCGATACGCGGCGGGTGCGGCGTTTGCGACGCCGTGACAAGGGAGAAGTTCCCAGACCCAATTCATAGGGGTAGACGTGGTGTTGTGGCAAGTGGCGCACTATCATACGCGTATGGTCACGGATTCGGTTCCCTCATCGATATACGCTGAGGCTAAGCAAGTACATTCCCCCGGCATCAGTTAACTGGTAGTGGACTCGGACACCAGTGTGTAGGTCGTATACAAATTCTAAACGAAACTACGAATCTTGATGGAAGTCGAGTACGGGGCGCATCCTTCAGAAGAGGTTGGTTGATGCGCAACACTTTATCGTTTTATCGATATTAACCGACGATGAAAGCTTACTTTTACCGAATCCTTGTGGTTGAAACAAAAATTGATTCAAACTTTTCAACTGGTAAGAAAACTAATTGTCTACTGGACTTATCAATGTTGTTACCATCTAATAAGTCCATATCCAAGTAGAGTTCGATCACTGGAAATCGTTGAGATGTCTTGGTCGTTCTAAATATCCATAACAGACAACAACTTGCCATGGTTCAGTATCAGTAGTCCCTATTCTACCCTTAACCATCCATCGGCACACTCACCGCTAGAATTAAGGCTAATCTTTCCGTCGGAGATTTTAGGAAATAGGTAGAAATCGCCGCGAAGTTCAGTCTCTGCAAGGAACCTCGTGCACTCTCAACTCGAGAAGAATTTCGGAGCCCAGCCATCTAAAGGTTGAAGGGGAGAAAAGGCCATTCTTTAGGGAAACAACGGAGTCGTATCTCAAGAAGCAAAAAATAGCCATCGTGACACATTAATAAAGTTCGTAAGGATAAGGATTGAGTCTTTAGCGTTAATCTGGTTCGAGGGGTGCGCCCTGCATTCGACTTCCATTCAGGATCATGCTGAAAATTCGAATGGGTGTGACGCCTATAAAGAGACTGTCAGTGATGAACTAATGCACGAGTCAGTGATTTTATCATCTTAGACGAGTCTCTTACTAGGCCATCCCCGGATGGATGGAAGGCCTCGTTGTACAAGGCGAGTAACATTATTCCATCATCAGGAACAGCAGCAAAATAGGTTGCTCCTTGGGGGCTCGGTTTCAAGCGGTACTCATTTCAAGTACACTTTTAGAACTCGCTCTTAATAAAAATGTTTTGAATCAGTGGTCCAACGGGGATTTTCCGAGAAGGTATCAGTAATTTAATATCTTTGCAGTGAAAAAGAGGCAGTAATTGAAGTAGTGCTAGAGAGCCAGGCTGCGCCACTAACATTTTTAGATCTCCAATCGGTACCTGTAAGCCAACCAATATATGGATTCAGAGCATAGATTGATTGGAATCACAGCCATTTGGGAGGATGATATCACTGATTTGTACATTGGCTGGCTTCATTCATTGTATAGCCCACATACGCTATCGAATAGCTCGACTCAAGCGACGAGCAACCAATCTGGGTTAGGTGAATCATCCTTGGCACTACAAAGGACAGTATGTTCAGACATAAAGTACTCTTAAGTCAACTATAAAGCAAGTATACAGAAATTTTGGTATCGCGTAACTGGGTTTTAAATTTTTTATTGGAATATCCTCAATTCATTGGGAATGGAATTCTGAAAGTTGCAGAACGAAAGCATTTCTCAGCTTTTTCCTCCATTTTCCTGTTTAGCTGATTATCTCTTAGTCTTGCAGATCGACCACGTGCGTGACACATTTTCAAGCCAGCCAAAGATCCGTGTCCTCATGCAACCATGCACCGTATTAGAAATGTGTAAGCCACATATGTCACTGGAATTCTGAACTGAAAAAAGAATTACCGTGGATGAATTCGAGAGGTACTTATTTTTTCGTGAAAATGCCGTTTACTGTCGAAGAATATTCGGCAAGAGTATACCATTATTTACCATGAGCTGAGAAAATACCATAAGCTGTTTGTTGTTCCTGCGGGAATGCGCCGTGTGTCTGATTCCAGTTCTGTACACAGAGAGCCCTTGCCTGGTTGCGTATAGGTCGTAGATCGACTAGGTGGTGAAGGGCTTGTTCTACTTCGTTACCCTTCCGAATGCAGTGTTTATAAATTGACTAGAACTTCCTACTTCTTAGGAGGGTATCAATCTTATAGACTATATATGCAAGTCTTACTTGCTGTTCGTAGCCAATAAGCGACTTCCGATTGTTTCGCCGAACGAATCGCACATCTTTGATCATTGAGGGGCTGCTCTGATTACACTATTTTCAAACTATAAACCCTTTTCGATGGTTTGAAAAGTTCACTTTCAAGATTTCTTATCTGCATTTTACTCAGTTTCCCTTATATTTGTTGATATGTGTGTCTCCTTTACCTCTCGTAATATGGGGGTGAGGTAGGAGCTACCAGGTCGGTCACCTACATAAAATCCTTCCTGTACTGGACAGCGAATAACAGGAGACACAGCATTTTGTTCTTCG
>UZAF01017877.1:5934-20297 GCA_900617895.1 Haemonchus placei
CAATGGTACATTGAAACAATTACGGGCAAAATTTTTATACACTCAAGGCGTTAACATCAGTAAGTTTGGAATTACAGTCAAGTAGGGGCTGTTCAGTCGACCTTATATGTCGATCATTCCAAACTTCGCAAACAACAAGGGGATTTCTACAGTCGCGGCTTCAGAAACTGTAGAATTGTATATTTTGCTATGATTGTTTACATTCTTCAGCAGTAATCATTGCTACGATCAGTGCTCCTAATTCGGAATATGGGTACTATGTGGGGCAGCTAGCTCTTCTTCTCTCAAGTCGATTGTGAGAACCATAAATCCTATACTGTGCAAATCCCCCACTATTTTCCTTCTAGAAAATTTACTATAACACGACTATAATTAGCTGTATAAAACCATTCATTCTGTACACCAACTGATTCTTTCTTACCCTTACTACTTTACTACCATCGGATGTAAGGGATTAGTGCTCTCGGATGATATTTCAGGCAGTCGAGTACTTGTTCCAATTCTCATTCGATTCATTCAGAATGGTCGAGTAAGAGAAAATTCACCTTCTACTATGACCAATAGTCTAAAAGTAGGGTAAGTTTGTGATCAAATTGTTCTAGAAAGGAAGGCTGTGATTCTAAGAAGTCAGTCGTAGCATATTTGTGCAAAGTTTTAGGTGCAACTGACCGCTAAATTTTTCCGAGCATCTAGTGGTCAGATGGGTCAAGGTCAAGTGAGGAATGAGGGTGATAGCTCAGCTGTCTCTTATGACACGGACTAGGAGCTACTGACCCTGGGGGATGATCGCTGTCATATACATAGAATGCAGATAAGCCGCTTTTCTTCGTTGGCGCCAGAAAGATTCTGGGGTTGCCTTTCGTTGATGTTAGCGCTGACTTCCTGTGATTTTGAAGTAGATCAATTCAGCATATCCTCTGCACCCTTGCTTTGCGGAACTTTCTTTGGGTCCGGTATTGTTCCAGCTGCACTGATGAATCGTTGGCCGTCCGTTGACAACGCTGGACGTCGTCTGTTAACAAAGCTGGACAGGGCCTTTGCTTTGGATCATGTTTTTTCCATGCATAACGTGCTCCAACTTGCCCAACGCAAAAGCCGTCAGCGGCAGCGGGGGCGCTAACGCGGCCTGTCTATCGGGTGGACGTTAGCGGTAATTGCCGCGAAATGGTTGCGCTCGCCTTGGAAATTCGTGTACTGAAAAGCATAGAATCTCACCACGACTTACATGTATGGTCGCGCAGCATGAAATGAAGTCGTGATCATTAATTGGAATAACTCTAAAAGGCACAATGAAGCATTCAATGAGAAGCAAGCCAACGAGGTTTCTGAGCAACAAATTTTAAGGCTATATCCAGTAAATATACGTAATGGAGCGGATCAAAACACTCATTTCCACTGCCTAGGAGTTGTTTAATACAGCAAAATGTCGACTTGCGAAACGCCTGTCGATGACTACCGCCGACACCAGGGTCGGCGTCTGTATTGTGCAAACAATCAATTCTTTTTGATGATAGGAAGCAGTGATTTGCAGGAGCGTGCGTTTGAATGTAGTCTTGACCAAGATTCACCAAGTAAAATTTTTTTGGATCGCTGACTGGGTCGTTCATTGGAAGGGTATAATAGAAACTAATGATAAATTATCTTGTTGGTTGTACCAGAGTTTGGATCAAGTTACTGTGAATCTTAAAACTGTTCAGATTAACCAATGCTTTCGAAACACTATTGCAAGGTCCAGGCAAAAAGATGTCTCCATGAAATGCGGGACCGTCGTGTCTTAATTGTAGACCCTGTTTCATCGAAGGCGCAGTCTGAGATAATATTGAGAAGGGAAACAGGTTTTCACTACTCGTTGAAGTATGATAAGATTCTTAGTAAAATGATTGGTTTATAAATGAAGGCACACAATCGAAATTGCTCCGTGAGTCTTCTCTTTATAACTCTTTGTTACGTGTTTTAGTTCACTAGCGTGAAAGAAAAACGTATATCTCCTTGTGATAAATTATTAGTTCATCCTTTTCGAGAAACGGCAGTGGACGAACATCTTCAGCACCTGCGGAACCTCTTCTTCCAAGAGAGAGTTTTACTAATGGGGTGAGTTAGTGTCATCCTGGAATCCCAAGTTCTTGAGGCAGATGTTACTTTTTTGTTTCTCATATGGGTGTAAGTCAGATCGCCCGGCTGACGGCGGGCGCTCCTCCTTCCTGTGAAAGAAAGTTGCTATGCGTAAATAACACTTCGAATTCGCCTTCTTCTTTGAAAGCTCTACACATTCACTATTAGCTACGCATTGGGAGCGATTTTTTTTCTGTAGGCCATCTTCGCTCTGTCTGGATAGAACATCGTATAATATCACAAAGGCGATTATTCAGAGAAAAAAAAAGACAGATGGGCTAAGGAAGCGTACCTCCGTGAAATTTCCGTGCAGTTGGAAAAATGCGGCACTGATAGCACAACATTCTGCTGTGCAGCGGTAGAAGTAGTTTTAGAAAAAGGGCAAAGGTATAGATAATAGGTGAAAGAAAAAAAGGTTGCCAAACGCACCTGAAGTACCCAAAACCCAGATCACTCTTACTCAATCATTGATTGCCTTTTTTAACGCAAAAATCGGATTCCGGGATATTCTAGTAATCTGAGAACAGAGGATCAGTGGTAGTCGTAGTGGTCTTATCAAAGAGGAACTCGCTGCATCAATTCTAGCAGAGCCGCTAGTTCACATCCATATTGGGATTTCCCTTATACAATGACAGAGTTCTCATAGTAAAACAGATTTGAAGTTGAATGGTTAGGAGATAAAGATAGAAAACCAACTGAGTGCGTACCTCTTCGAAACTCCGGTTCCGTTTGAAAAGGGTTAGACTGCATGCGAGGGTTGCCTTTTATATTTTGAGATTTGGCAACACTAGAGTAGCAATCTAGCAACTGACATCACTATCGTAAAGTATGACTATTTTGAGGATATGTTGCGAAATTCGAGCGCGATTTGTATTGTTTACACTAAGTTATAAGGTTTTGTTTAGGCCAAGTTATGGGATTGACTCGTGAGCATTTTCGCGCGGTTAGTTTCTATAGCTTTCGACGTGGCTAACCCAACAGCAATGCATGGATGAGCTTGTAGAGTAGTGAGTAGTTCAATTTTTGGTGATGAAGCTCCATCCAGGGCCAGTGTTTATCGATGGTACGAAGAGTTCACCCGAGGTCGTAGTTCACTCGAAGACGAATTTCGTGGAGGTCGCCCGAAATCAGTTGTTGTTTCGAAAACCGTTGATACTGTGCACAAACTAATATTGCAAGTCCGTCATGTGACCTATCGTGAGATTGAGGCAATCTTGGGCATTAATGGGACTGGCTTACATTCATTTTTGCATGAACATTTCACAGTTAAAAAAAGTTGCTTTTGAAAAATTTGACAATCCCCCAAAAAAGGGACTCGTGTCGATTGGTCGAAAGAAATGGTCAAAAAATACGATCGCGGTGCTTCGAAACACGTCTATGGCATCGAAACAGATAATGGATCATGGATTAATGCGTATGAGCCCGGAAGGAAACAGCAGTCGACCGTATGGGTATTTCAAGATGAGCCAAATCCAACAAAAGCTGTCCGCGCACCAAACACTTCCGAGCAATTGGTCTCCTGTTTTTTTGGAAAAACTGGACATGTCGCAACTGTACCACTAGAATAAGCAGAACAGTCAATTCTGAGTGGTATACCATCATTTGTTTGCCAGTTGACTTCCAAAAAATCAGGAAAACCAACTGCTGAAGACCGATCACTCTTCACTACGACAATGCGAGCTCCCACACATCGACTCAAACAACTTCATTTTTGTGCACTCAGAACAACGATTTCATGAGACTTCAGCCATGAGGTCCAAGGGTGGCTTGTTCTCATCCCGCACGTAAAAAATAGAATGAGAGGTCAACGTTTTTCGATTCTGAAGAAGCCGTTAATGCGTACAGAATCCATGTTTTAGAGTCACCTATATCAGAGTGGCAAAAGTGCTTCGAAAATTGTTTCGAGCCCATGCAAAAGTGTATAGATCTCAATGTGGAGAATTTTGAAAGGCAGTAAAGGGATTTTCAATAAATGATATTTGTTTCTCTTCCCAAATCTCAAAATATAAAAGGCAGCCTACGTACTTGGCCTCATCTTGCATTGGTCGTATTTGCGGAGAGCGGCATTTCCTCACCTCACCTCACAGGTTGTTGTTTTGTTTTGTTGATTTACCTTTCAGAAATCATGGGCAATTTTGGAAACTATCAGATCTACGACCTCGCCCTCACCATAAACTGCCGGATTTGCGGAGGGCGGCAGTTCCTCACCTCACCTCACCCCTCATGGGCAGCATGTAGTGTGGACGCAGAGAACTGTCGAGTTAGACTTCTTCACGAAAGGTTAGACTTCTTTACGAAAGCTCTGAACGAAAGGAATGTTGGATCTCGTGTCCGTGAAGCGATTCACTGGACTACGCTGGCTCGTGACAGGGACGAATGGAGACCTTACTGGCGCCCGCTCGAGGAAATCGGTGATCAACGGGACGACAGGTGATACAGGTGATCAACGGGACGACAGGTGATACAGGTGATGGCCACCTTCGTATTTCCGTACTCGTTCTGATGGTTTGCTTCGAGAGTACGGGGCCCATCGCTTCGGTAAAGTACACTTGCCGCCATCAGATCTACCTTAAACGCTTTTAGTTTCTTTATCACCCGCCCCGTATGTTTTTCGATGTTATAGTCGCAATAGGTGTCTGTCCTTATTTGATAATTCAAAATACTTCTTAGAAGAACTTCCTCGAACGCAATATTTTTTATCACATTGTTGGACAACCTAATTTTTATTTTTGCGGGACCTTGCACGTGATAGTGCCTCGTACAGCTGCCTGTGAGAAAAAACATCTAGCAGGTATATTCCAACCTTATTGAATGACTGAACTTGTGCTTTATTTCATGTTATGGTGAAAGCCACTCTCACAGGAAATTGACGTCTTCGAAGTCTAAAAAGTGTGCGTTTGTCCGAGTAATTGTCTATTCGCAGGATGATCGCAAGTTCTCCTCTCCTCTCTCCACAGATGAATTTACAGCCGATGGTGAAACGTCCTATCACCTCCTTTTTCAGTCTCGTTCCATTAGAAAGTCTACTTGCAACATCGAGGTTCTTGACGAGGGAGGTCTTTCAGGCGTGTGGCGCTTTTTGAACATGGTTTTCTGCATGGTGTAGGGGCATGAGTACTGGGTAGAGAGCAATGGTCCATTTCCGCTAAATGGCCATCTGAATGCCAAAAAAAGAGCGAAAATGATTTTGTCAGAAATTGCCGTTTTAACCTACTGTGCGTCGTTTGTTTCATTCATGGTGTCGACTGTCCGCGCAGTAGAAGGCGCCAGTGGGCTGCACATTGAAAGTAACGTGAACGCTGGCCAAAAAAGGGATGCTGTTCAGCCAACATGTTGATTAGTGCGGGGAGGTTTCATAGGAGTTGTCTACAGTTCGGCTGCTTGCAGCGACGGATGGTGTAGTGGATAGCGATGTGGACTTCGAGTTCGGACGGCTAGGGGCTTGGTTGGTGGTTCGGATCCTCGAGGCGCTGCCGTTTTTGCATTTAATGCTGCCACCTCCGGATTGCCTTCATATTGCTCCAGGGCCAAAGCAAGTGCCTGACTGGTCATAGGAAACCTCTACAAGCCAGTAGAAGGATACGGTAGTCGCCACGGAAATACTGCCGCTCGACGTGTGAATTCGAGTAGAAATACCGCCACTCGTTATGGATCACACATCGTTATGGATCATCAGGAATGGACCACGGTGTAGTGGAGTGGAGAGCACAGTGAACTCATAGCTCTTGCGACAGCCTTCCTTCCGAAGTCACGGCATTTGAGTGATTTATAACATGATGGTGACTTGGGGATACCCATACCTTTCATTAGCTGTTACGTGGGTAGGCCAAGTAGTACTTCCTTGGTGCCTCACAAGCACAGCCTAACTTCACCTATGTCATAGCCCGCTCACATTGCAGAATGGTTGTGTTGCCGTGTTACTTACAGGCAAATCAGAATTATAAGCCGTAATTTATACTTATCTTTCATTTCGTTATTGTTGGCAAAAATGATTCCCGCGGTCTGATTGTAATCTTGAGTAAGTTCAGCTTGTTTAGGTGGTGGTCTGGCGAGAGAGAAGCTAGAGAGAATGGGGTGAGCGGGCACAACGCGTACTTCTGAATGCTGAATAATGAATTACCAAATGCCGACCTCATGAATCCCTCAATGAGCACGACCCCTCCTTTTCTGAAGAAAGCGTGTACGAACCTTACACGCGGTTTCTACTCCAGTGTTGAAACTTCCTTGAAAGGATGCTGATTCTACTGGAGCCCAACCGTGGACAGTTCCTATGAAACTTTCCTGCACTTTTCAACATGTTGGCTGAACAACATCCCTTTTTTGGCTAACGTTCACGTTATTTTCAAAGCGCACTCTACTGGCGCCTTCTATTGTGCGGACAGTCGACGCCATGAATGAAACAAACGACGCTTAGTGGGTTAAAACGGCAATTTCTGACAACATCATTTTCACTCCTTTTTTGGCATTCAGAAGGCCATTCAGCGGAAATGGACCATAGTTCTGTACTCAGTGCTCATGCCCCTACACCATAAAAAACCATTGTCAAAAAGCGTCCCGCGCCCTGAGGGACCTCCCTCGTAAGAAGCATCACATTTGCACCCTTTTTAAGACGCAGCTCGTGGCATTCCTTTTTGGGTATAAGAATTCAGATATTCCTGTTGGAAATGTAGATATGTCTGTCCTTCAGGATAAACGGCTTCGTCCACACTTATAGATGTGTTCATTTCCTGGATTTCCGTTAGAAGGTGGTCCAAAGTTGCGTCATTGAGGCTCTGCACGTGAATGTTTTTCGGTGCTAGAATGGCACACTCGCACATTCTGAGGTATTGTTAGGATCTAATGCCGCTCCGAAGATTTCCGTAACTATGTCAGAATAACATAGCATGTCATCGTGCACGTAAACACAGCCAATGACATCGTTGCAGCCGCCTTTACCTGTTTCGAGAAGACGTTTATTCCGTTCTCTCCCGGCCTTTCGCGCTCTCATTTCCAGACGATGAATCGAGGTAATGGCCAAAGGAATGAATTATGGACAAACGCACCACGAAGTCCTCCTTTTCACCTTATTCAATGACAGGTAGGACTTGGCGGAAATATCCTCCGCGACCAAACTTGCTCGCTAAAGGTTTGGTAATTTTGCATGATGTCCTTCAAAAGTGCGTACACCTCTTCCAATGCTGCTTTCGGCGCCATGGATATTTCGTCCCAGATTACCATGTCCACTGCTCTGGCTCTCTAGCTTCTTTTGTTGTCGTTTCGTTGAGGAGCTCCGGTTCTAATAATAGCGAATTCACCGTCCGTCCTCCTGACAGTAGATTAGCAGCTGTTCCTGTCCACGCAACGCACACCACTTTGTTTCTTCGTCCAATTGCAATATCATGTACATTTTTATATAGGCAAGTTTTCCCGCTCCCTCGTGGACCATCTATGAAAATGCATCTGTTCTGAGGTCTGTCTAGTGCATCGATGATGTCATCAGCTGCAGCCTTTTGCCTTGTATTGAGGCTTTCATATCGAAGCAGATGCAACCTTACATGCTCCTCACTTCTACATTCGGTATAACAAGGCGTACCTCAACAGGAGGGGCGATAACATCTCTGAGATCCTTTCCTATCAGGGCCATTTTGTCAAGTACATCAAAGTACGCGAGTGCTACAGCTCGTTGTTCATTGAATAATATAATCTTCTGACATTGCGTCTGCGAACTCAGTCCACAAATCTTGGGCTTGGACCACCCCACAGTAGCAGAGTAAGCTAGCAAAAAAGCTTCGAATGCATGCCGCTCACTAGTGCAGAGTGGCTTCCTGCAAACTTTGGCGGAAATATTTTTCGTCATCTAGGAAGCCAGCCTGTTTTGCGTCTCGGCTGTCGTGAGTAACGCCGTATACTGTCCGAATGTCCACAAAAGAAATTTTTCTCTAGTGTTCAGGAGGAGAATTCTAAGGCAATAGCTTTCGTTATTTCGAGGTGAAATGTGGAAATCGGACCAATTTGCTTCCCTCCGCGCCTGCTTGGCGACCAACCCCCTGCGGCGATCTAAGGTGTAGTATTCAGAGAGTTGGAAGTAGTAAGTTCCTTGGCCGATCGTAAAATCGAGACTAATGTTACCTTCCGCCTGTGCATATTGCCTGTTGAGCTCGAAATACGCAGTTGAGGTTGTGGAAGACCGCTCAGCGTGCTTTAGGTATTACCGCTCTCTTCCATGATGAAGTGCACCGTCTGAAACTCGGGCAAATGGGCAGCCAATCTGTTTATCGTGTGTGAGTTGTCTTGCATAGCGTAAAGGAAAATCCGACATAAACTTTGAAGGGCACATATGTACGTAGCGAGTATTGAGATGCTGCTTAATCTCGTCGACGCTCTGGTTTTCATCCACATTTCCTTCAACTTCAGTGCTGATGCGTACACGATCCGGTCCCTTATACTTGTAAAGGTACTTAACAGCAGAAATCATGCCGCAAGTCAATATGGCAGTCAAATTCAGGAGATGAGGATTTGTCGCTAATACCCACTCGTTTCCATAAGGAACGCTATTGGTTTCAGTCGGTGAGAGGTTACGACACTGATAATTGGGGTAGCCACAACGTCTACTGAGTTCTTTCGCGAATCGACTTGAGGAATCGCTTAGAACATGAACCGCTCTGCATACACGGTGGATGGGGATCTAGACCGCACTATCGGTGAATCATGTAGGAAGTCATAACCGCGTAGAGCACAGGCTCTGTTTCTCTATTCGAAATTTCAGCACAAATGGCTCTATCCACGTCTTCCGCTCTGCGCACTCTCCAGTCATTTTTCATAATGAGAAGCATGACAGTGAGGTAAACCGCGCTTCTGAAACTCAATGACGTATACGTATGCCTGCACTTCCCCCAAAACATGTCTTTTGAACAAATCGGTGTAGAGGTCTTGTAACTTTGCGTTGAAGACAAGTCGGTTCGATCTGATGCTGACTAGACGTCATAAAGATTATCTCTCAATTCTCTCCATTCTTAATAGGAAGTCGCATTGTCATCTGGTTACACTTTAGATTAGGTGAAAAGAAATGGTAGAACTCGAAATATTTGAGAATAGACAAAAAGAGAATGACGGGTGTCGCCCTCTATCTATAAGAAGAAGTCGCCTTCGCCATCAAGACACACATTAGATTAGCTCAAGAGGAATGGGGAGCCACAATCCCATACCGAGCCACCATCGCCATTGCATCCTGGTATGCCTGCTGCATGGCACGTGGACTGCCCTGATGAGATGATGATAAAATTATTCAGCTACCGGGTGCTCCTCTATGGTCATTTCTGGCTAAGCAATCTTGCAGCCCTCTAGGACGAAAATTGAGCTGATTTCTCCGCTGGAAGTTGAGACTATTTTGTTCGATTTTTACGTATGCATCGAGGGCAAACTGCTGACACAGCTTTCCTGCATGTAGAATCGGATTGGATTCGTCCTTAATCGGAAACGAATACGAATAATAGTCTTTTTGAGTGATGCGCTCTCCTGCTGTATTTATCAAGCTGGGATCCCAACCACCTTCTCCTGTTGGGAAAAGAAGCGGATATGTTAATGGATCACATATCTTGTCAATGTCGCGTATGTTCATTAACTGCTCACCGCTCCTGCTACGCAAATGAGCTGCGGGGCTTTTGTTTGCGGGCACATCGTTGTCCTCGCCTACATAGATCACTGCAACTTCGTTAGCCGTAGGTAGATCATATTGTCGCCGTTTAAATCTCTTTCAGTGCTTTCCTCAAATACCATGCGAATATTGACTGGTGCGCGATTTTCTCAGGCAGCCAATGCGATTTCCGCCTGTTCTACTTCATGCATCATTTTGGAAGACTTAGCGTACACATTGGCACTTGATGGCAGCTCACTCAGAAAACGCATCAATTCTGGGCTGCATTCAGCGTTTCTTGCGTTTCCAAGGTGCTGCTGAGCCGCTAGTTCTGTATCTAATGTATAAATCTGACCGTATTGGCGTAGAGGCTTTAACCTGTGATAAATCTGTCCGTGAATTCGGTAGCAATAAGGCCCACACCCTAGCAGCGTGTCGACTTGCGCACCAAACGAGGTCATCGCTAGAGCGGTTTTAAAACTCCTTATATTCTTCATGAAGTTTTGCCAAAGACGTCGCAGCTCCTCAGTAGAATCAGGGTCTTGGACGAAGAATCTCCGCAGGCCAACGGGAAAGTTTCGGAAAAAGCTCAATGTTACCCGCCCTAGATCGCAACACTCGAAACTTCCCTGGATGACTGGGCTTGACTTCACAACGGAAATGCAATGCTACACAATCTGTTCACCGCTTATTGAGTTCTCCAGATGGACATTTTCAACTGAGCGTACCCAATGCAACTACAGCGGTCTCTCCACGAAGACGCCGTTGACGGTTGGTTAAAGCATTCATCTGCAGTCGAGCCGATCGCTTATCTTCACTCTCTAGCAGGCGACGCCGCTGATGCCGCACAACATCTTCATGAAGCCTAACTGCCCGCTCTTCGGCGCTTTCTGAGTGACGTCGTCCTTGCAAGCGCTTGGCCTTAGCTTGTGACCTAGCTGTTCGCTTCTGTATGCCTTCAAACAGTTGCTCAATTTTAGAAACAGTAGAGCAATTGAGACAGCCCGGTCAACAACGACCCTTTAATAGATCGTGATGTGACACGTATCAGTCTCTACTATCAGGGCTCACACAGAGGGATGTAAGGCAAGAGGTCACCAGTTATGTTGATACACTCATCCTTGTTATTCAAGCTCGGATTTCGGTGTCCTATCCAGGAAGCCTCGAGAGTTTTTCTGGCACCAATACTGTTCTCGTAGGCCAAAATCGTGCACTTAACGTCAAAGTTACAACCT
Source organism: Haemonchus placei (assembly GCA_900617895.1). Lineage (NCBI taxonomy): Eukaryota > Metazoa > Nematoda > Chromadorea > Rhabditida > Trichostrongylidae > Haemonchus > Haemonchus placei. The sequence goes on from UZAF01017877.1 coordinate 16,894, forward strand.
TCATGACCTTCTCTTCTGCGCTTCCCAAGCGGTGCAATCGAGTAAGACCTTCGTTTGCTGGCTAACTGTTCTTTCACACGAACGCATAACTGTCTCCCAGTTTCTTCAAAATAGCAAGCATCCATGTTAAACACTGACATATATATGAGCTCTGATAGTAGAGACTGATACGTGTCACGTCACGATCTATTAAAGGGCCGTGGTTGACCGGGCTCTCTCAATTGCTGTACTGTTTCTAAAATTGATCAACTGTTCGGTGTTGGTGGAATTGACGTAAGTGGCTTGTTGGAATTTCTCCTTAGTTGGTAGTTCATCGGTCTGAGTTGCAACTAGTCAAGAGCTGGTCTACGTCAAGCGTGATAGGTAACCCTCTAAAGTTACGATACGCTTTCAGGCCTTTGATAAAGACGAGATTGTCGAAACGTCAGGCGAATAAAAGTATTCCACCATTAAAAAACCTGTATGGCCCAGAAACATTGAATATTGATACATGATTTTTGATCACAAAATTATCTAAGGTTACGCTCATCATTACGCGGGCACTGCAAATTCGAGACAATACCGTAAACTATAACGGCTCTGCAAAAACAGAACGACGGAATAGGGGAGCAATTTTCAGAACCCTCACCACTATGATAGCAAAAATCGACCCATCGCTCTTGGTAGCAATAACAACAACGATAATCGATTAAAAATTCAGTTATTCCTTGTATCGGGTCTACAATTACGGGGCTTCTGCTTTATTGAGCAACGAGATTAATCAGCCGGAGACTCGAATGACACAATATCACATAATACCAGCCCCACTTCAAGTAAATCTTTGTGGCCCTTTCCATCTTCAAGGTATAGACAATTGGTCGAGCTTCCCAAGTTACTGATATAAGGGATGTTTTGTTGCAAGTGATATCGGAACGATTGGAAAGTATGACCTTCGGTCGTCAGGTATGATGCCAAGCAATCGTCATCCAATTGTATGGAGTACATCTAATTCTGTTCTCCTTCCATGAGGTGACCAACCACTTCTGTTTGTGATAGTCAATTTTCTCAACCTGCTCTACCATTCCGCCTTACTGTGTATCTCATTAAAGTTATGGCAAGGCTATATCGTAAATACGATAAGAACTGAGTGTTCTTGCCTTTTGCTCTACTTATTAACAGTTATCAATTCCTGCAATGTGCGGCAGCTACGCATTCTACATTATCGAACAAAGTGCCAAAGTGCCACCGTAAAACGAGAAGCGTGAAGCAAAGCAGAAGATTCGGTAAAGCATCCAAGACAGTGCAATGACTAATGGATGCGATTATTAAAGTCGATTGTTTGCCTCGATGCAGAAGAGAATGCTCAAGCCTACGTGTGCCCAGCAAACATAATGGCGGAAGGAATTTAAGTACAATCAAAACAATGAAAATCATGTCCACCTGGTGATGAGGCTCACGGATATCATCAGAGAAAAGGATTCGATGTTGAGTGTAGCAGTCCACATCAAAACTTTCACAAAAGAGAATGCCCAAAATCGAATGAGCCTAACGATTTTGATATACTGCTCCAAAGAAAAGACATACAGCATAATCTGTGCAGTGAAACTGGCGTTCAGCAAATGTTGATGCTTACGGATATTGTGGTAGAACATAACCTCAAAGTCTTAGTCTTAACGATGATTATCGGGATCAAGAACTTTTGAGGTGTAAAGCCGTGATTTAAGAGAACACTAAAAATCTGACAAACAGTACTAAAGGAGAGATATTCGACACACAGCGCTTCCACATTCTTCCTATCCCAGACTACCTTTTCTCTCGGTGTCCACAACATTTTGAGCATGGAGGTAGGTTTGAATGAAGCTTCGTCTAGCACCCAGCTGGCTCACCTGAACGATTGTCTTCGCAACAAAGGATAGGTTAACTTATATTCCAATTTGACCCGGCTCTCTACATTCTCATCCCAATGCTTTCTTCATTCGAGCTTTATTTCACGCATTCTCCTGTATCCTATTCCAATATTAAACTTTAAAATCCTAGGCCAGAGGGACGAAAAAGTTTTCGGGCATGACCTGCCCTTGAGAGGGTTCCAGCTGTGTCCCCTACCATCGGTGCTGCCATCACACCATCATCACATGGATCTAATTCAAATCTGAACGATCTAAGTGTGAGAGGAAAGTTTTTAAAGGAACATGAAGTCCTGCCACCTACGAACAGGGTTCCCATATTACCACCTGTGTCCCTTATGGATACAAAATTATTCGAGTTTACGCCTCAAAACACATACAGGCCTGGAAATTTTGCGACGCTCATGAATATGGATATCAAAATCTATATCTTGCTCTTCATCTCAGCAGCAACAATAATGATCGCAAAATTTTTGTATAGGAAACCCTGGAACTAAGCAAGACGACAAACTAATGGCTGCTTTCATAGTCCACGATTTGGCGAGCAATCGGTCGCGCGACCGGTCGCGGACCCATCGAGCGACCGATTGCTCTTGAACTCGACAACAACTCACGAAATTTCGGAATGTTAATTGTTAATGAGAGATGGGAATGGTAGGTAGGAATTGATGAAGCTCGCGCATATGATTATAAAAAGAAAGTTTCAACTCGAGTTACGTTCACGGGTATCCCCAGAAATTGCTATGGATGGGTGAACTCAGTATTTGTTCGCCTCTAAGAAATTCTTCAAGGGTTCTTTAATTCTTCTCATATTGATATTTCGAAGCAGGCTTCGCTGCCCTCTGAACGAAACCTGAACTGTATCTTTGCACTCTCTGGCCCTATCAGTATAAATTTCGTACACTTCCCATTCCCTGAGGATGGAATCAGTTGCACCACCCTCTAGTGTTCCCATCTTGCCTCCTACACTCCTACCTAGTTCGAGTGCTCTAGGTCCGAATTACACTTTTTCGCTTGTGCCCTGCCCACTTCGGGTGAAATCTAGTCGTGACACCTAGCGTCGGTGCTCCCATCCTGCCTCCTGCACTCCTACCGAGTTCGGAAGCTCTAGGTCCAAATTAACATTTCTGCTCACGCCCCCTTCTCTCTAGGGCCTTGTTTGCCACCTATCATTCCTTTGTCAAACCTATCATCATTGTTTCCATCCTGCCTCCTGCATTCCTACCGAATTCGAGTGCTCTAACAAGGAAGGTCTTTCAGGGCGTGGGACGCTTTTTGAGAATGGTTTTTTGCATGGTATAGGGGCATGAGCACTGAGTATAGAACTATGGTCCATTTCCGCTAAATGGCCCCAATGTGCAGCTCAACTCGATCCCATGTCCTATGTCTTCGACGCTTGCCATCGTGTCTAGAGCGGACGGCATCCGCAGATATTCGATTCCACACAGGTTTCGGTGTAGAAGGTCGTCAGAGCCCCGGCCTTCACGTTTTTAGCCGGTGCCATCTTACGAGATAGACAGC
>UZAF01017877.1:21188-40261 GCA_900617895.1 Haemonchus placei
GCAGTTTCTGACAAAATCATTTTCACTCCTTTTTTGGCATTCAGAAAGCCATTTAGCGGAGATGGACCATAGTTCTATACTCAGTGCTCATGCCCCTATACCATGCAAAAAACCATTTTCAAAAAGCGTTCCACGCCCTGATAGACCTTCCTTGTAAGTCCAAATTTGACTTTTTCGCTCATGCCGCGCTCACTTTGGGTGGAGTCTAATCCTGACACCCATCATAAGTGTTTACCCTATTTCCTGCACTTCTACCGAATTTAAGTGCTCTGGGTTGAAACTAGCACTTTTCAGCTAACTCCCAGCCCACTTTGAGCGGAGTCTGTCTTGTCACCTAGCGTCAGTGTTCCAATCCTGCCCCCTGCACTCCTACCGAATTCGAGTGCTCTAGGTCCAAATAACACTTTCGCTCTGCCCTGCTCAGTGTGGGCAGGATCAACAAATCGGCCAACACTTTTGCTATCGCCCCGCCTCTATACGGCGGAGTCTAATCCTGACATAAGTGTGACCCTCTTTCCTGCACTTCTGCCAAATTTAAGTGCTCTAGGTCCATTTTGGCATTTTTCCGCAAGTCCCGGCTCCTGAAGGCGGAGTCCGGCTCTGCCACCCACCATAAATGTTCCCATCCTGCCGCCTGCACTCTTACCAGGTGAACGCTTTAGGTCCACGGGTACAGGAGTTATGAATTTCCGGCCGCACACATACATACACACACCACACACACCTACCACACACACACCACACATACACACGCACACACACTCACTTAGCGCGTTATATATAGTAGGATGATGCATCCGCTGCGTCCGAGAATTCGATGGAATTTGCCCTTGGTGAGCGATGGAGAGTGGTGTTGAACCCTTTAGCATCTTTAACTCACAGCAACCATCTTTCTCTGTGGAAAAATTGTTTTGAGAGGAACTTTCAACGTATGCATTCAAAAATCATAACAGACGAATTGCCAGTGTCTGCGTCTCTGTATCTGTGTGTGTCTGTGTGTTGTGTGGATGTGGGTGTGTGTGGTCGGCTTTACTGGGCTCCACTTTCAGGGGACGGGCGTGCGCAAAATAAATGTCCGGCTGGAAATCCACTATTCCTATTTCCTAACCGAGGGCGTTCAAATTTGCTAGGAGTGTGCGCGGCAGCATGGGAATGCTTACGATTGGTCTCAGAGGTAGACTCCGAGGCAGGGAGTGCACAGAAATAATCTGGACATTCAGTGTTTGAAGTTGATAGGGCTACAGGCGCCAGTTCGGGAACGCTGATAGCGAGTGGCATGACTGGACACCGCTCACTGGGACAAGGCGTCCACGAAAACTGTCGGGCAAGTGCCGGAATGGGCTGTGTGAAGAGCTGAACATCTTATTTTGGCCCTGAGAAAGTCAAGACACCTGGAAAAAATGAGCAAAGGTGAGGATTGGGCCAACAAACAAGTCAGAGGAGACCTGCGACCTACGACCTGTTTCCTTGTATGAAGGACTTTCAAGCGTCCACATTCAAAACTGGAATTTTTCGGGTCCTTAGTAGGCTCTCTTTGTAAGGAGACGCATTAGAGTGGGGAAACATTCATCACATCAAGCACACTCGTATATGAAAGCTGCAAAGAAGGTACCATCGCTGGCTGGAAAAAAAATTGTAAGAGACTGAAAGAACGTTGTGAGGTACACTTGATGAGGCACCTAGTACCAGCGGATAGCTACGCGGTGGCATTTCCTGACCCATACCCTAAGCACAAAATATACAACGCAAGCAACAGCATTTGCAATTATGTTGAATGATTTTGCGCTCTGAAATGAAATTGTACTGCGTCCGTCTAAAAGTACTTTCGTAAAAAGAAAACGATCCATGAGGTGGTGAAAGGAAATAAGGCTCAAATCTTAGAAAAAAGTTAGAACCTAAAGAAAGTGATGGGTGAAATGAGCAGTCCCACCGTAAAGAATAGTATGAAAGGAAAGGCATTCCGTGGAATAGAAAACAGCTACCAATAAGATGGCATTTAGCAACGTAGGCTAAAGTAGAGATCTGAAGAGATGGTCACAGAAAAACATGAAAAAAAATCAAAAAGGGACTACGTTCCCAGAAACAAAGTTAAAAAGGCCAACAAAGTGTTTTATTAAATCCTTACTATATGTATATAATCCTTGAATTTGGGGTGTCTGTTTGTATGTATGTTCGTCTGTCTGTCTGTCACGCAATCCGGTCTTACCTGAAAAAACACCTTTAGAGGTCGGGACAAGTCAAGTTCGGGAGTTCGGGTGGAGCCTAAGAAAAAATTAATAGAGCACATACGAGCTCTGCGGAGCTCCGTCCACGGGGGAGTTTCATAATTGTTCAAAGGTGAGGATTGGGTCAACCAACCAGATGGAGGAGACCCACGTGTTTTGGGCGGAGCTTTCTCTAAATGGGCGGTACTTTTCAGGTGTATTCATAACTCGATTCAATTAAGGCGCAGAGGCCGGAAAAATAAAAAGAGCGAGCAGGGCCTTACGCGTGCTGGGCATGCGTAAGCTCAGTGAAGACCTGCCCACGATAGGCGGGGCGTGCGTTGAGACGAAAGCCATTTTTCAAAAATGAATGTAACTTTGCTTGAAAACGTTCTGGAATGCGGTTAATAATTGGATAGAGGTAATGGAACAAATGGGATCAAATCAAATACTCGAAGTGGGCGAGGTTGGCACTAAAGTAGACGGAGCTTAGAACAAAAATTTATAACTCTGTTCAGAAACGTTCTGGGCTGCGCGAAAAAAGTGGTAGGATGTAGAAGAACAAATGTGGTCAGATCCCACAAGTGGGCGGGATTGGCATTGAAGTGGGCGGGGCTTTCATCGAAACTATTAAGTCTCTTCATATGCGTTTTAGAACGCGAGGAAAAGGTGTCTTGATGTAATAAAAGTAATGTGGTTCGAAGTCTGAAGTGGATGGGGTTCACAAAGAGGGGGTGGGGGAGACGGGGCTGAGAAGGAAAATTCATACATCTATCCTTCACACTAACCCTGACCACATAGGTGTACAATAGGGGATACCACTAAACTCTTTCAAAAATTAGGCTAAAAATTTTCTACATATCCATGGTATCCAGATAGTATCCATGGTTCCACACACAGTAGTCCCTTCTACACAAGAGTAAATGCAAGTGAATGCACTACATTAATTTCATAAACTACAACTTCAGACTTCATAAAATGAATTTTACAATAACCCCGGCCACACAGGTGCGTACCCTGTAGAGTACCTGTAGAGACGTGTAAATCCCTGGAACTACCCAAAGGGGCTATCCTTTCAAAGTTAATGTTCATGGCCACACACAGCCCAAACTACACAGTTTCTTCGACTACATGAACTGCGAAGGTATTTGATTTGGATACATCGGAGTACTCTTCATGGCCACACATAGCCCCATTTCACATCCCAAAAAATGGTGGACGCTACAGAAGTGTCAGGGAAGAGGCTCAGATGATAAAGGTCTACAGTGAAAATCAGAAGCTCATGTGGCTCCGTCTCTCATGGCTAGAGCCCCCAGCGCACGCGATAGCATGCGTTGGGGGCTCTAGCCATGAGGGACGGAGCCACACGAGCTTCTGCCTGGTTTTGTCTGAATACACAAATAGAGGTTATGGCTAGCGATAATGGTATGCAAAACTCGAATTCTGGTCAGCTACTGATCGATTCTGATGAGGAGCAGGTAGAAGATAAGGACGACACAGCTTATGCGCTTCTCTCGGGCAGTGTCGATTTTTGATTAAACGGAGTTGAAGAATATGATAGATTCACTTTCGATGAGGACTACGGCGTATATGATGTCTTGGTTTGTGAAAACCCGATCGATAACTTTGAATTATTCTTGGACAGCAATATTGTGGATTTGAATACAACAGAAGTCAACTGGTATAGCAATGCAAAGTTGCCGCAGTTGGAAACACATTTGCGCGAATCAACAACGGAAAATGTGTCTTCAAATGGGTCTGGTAAGAATACCTACTTCGAGAAATTATTTGTCTTCAGAATCATCACTTGGTCTAGTTGTCACTCAATTATGAGTTCAGACATTACCAGAAATCGTTTCTGGGAGCTTTTACGAGCATTCCATTTGGTCGGTAATAGCGAAAATGCTTCGGACGACCGTCCTTTCAAAATATCTCATCTTTTGAAGTTGTTCAACCAACGAAGAATTCACCACAGGTAATGTACTTCTTAGAGAAAACACCTTTAGAATCACAAAACCAGAAGATTTCCTTGGACCACGCAGTATGTAGTTTCATCCAGGCTTGATTCAATGTTTCGAAAAGAAAGATCGTTAAAAAGTGGAAACTTAAATGAATAAAATAAAAAAGACAACTGCAGTCTTCAGGACTACACCGTCCTGCACGGTCAAAAAAACACGAGAAGGAGGAGAACCCAGCGTCAGGAGGGGGGGGGGCATCCGACTAGTTTTCTTAAAAGACGTTTCGTGTAAATTTGCGGTAAACAGTGAATCTTCTGTCATTCTTTGGTAGATTCTAGGCCAAAAAGATTCCTGATCCTAGTTTCAGACCGCTGCAAGAGATCGAGGAGTTATCCTCCCGCCACGAGATGAACGCCGAAATCAGCTGGAAAATCTATTAATGCTGAAATTTTCTCAGGCCACGAAGTGTAGAATGAAAGAAAGGTAACCTGGAAGTTTCAATTATTTTCTCCTTTTACTGTAATGAATGTGTTTCATTCTTTTCTTTGACTCCTGTGATTTTTTTATAAGGAGGGCGGGTATCTAATCGCTGAGGAAGTCCTGCAAAGAAATATGATTGCATACTCTTTTTGCTTCAGAACTTATATCCTACTTACTATAAAGCGCTTAGTCTGTCTGTCTGTCTGTCTGTCTGTCGTCTGTATGTCTGTCACGAAATTCCTTAGCTCCTTTAGATCTGCCTGGAGAGACCGGGTGAAGTGTGGGATGGGTGGGCCAGGTCTCGAGAAGTATAAAACACACATTAGCTTGGCGGAGCCCCGCCCACAGTGGGCGTGGCATGCATCGAAATGAGCTGTACTGAGGACCATGATTTCAAATTCAGTCATAAGACGGCTTCAAAACTGGGGTTTAAAGGTGGCTTGAGGTGTGCATTGGTAAGTTAGATCTAAATGGGGAGACCCACCCCCGATGGGCGTGGCGTTCTCCAAAAATGCAATGCTTTATGAAAACATTTATAACTCGGTTTGGAGAAAGCCAACACAGCAGGAAAAAGTTGATTTGGGAGAAGCATTGTCGAAGGTGTGTCCAGCATAAATGACGTCAGCGGAGGCCCGCCCACAATGGGCCGAGCGAGCCTCGAAGCTCACATCCCTTCTAACATTTATACACGAAAATCCATAACTCCAGTTCCCATGGACCTAGAAAGTTCAAATTTGGTAGGGGTACAGGCGGCATGATGGGAAAACTTATGGTGGGTGGTAAAACCAGACTCCACCCACAAGGGGCGGGGTTTGGGCGAAAATTCATAACTCATGTCCCTATGGACCTAGAAAGTTCAAACTTGGTAGGAGTACAGGCGACAGGATGGGAACACTCATGATGGGTGGCAGGACCAGGCTCCGCCCACAGGAGGCGATGTTTGAGCGGAAACTTATAAATCCGATAAAGGTCTGTAATGAAAATCAGCTCATGCGGCTCCGTCTCTCATGGTTAGAGCCCCTAGCGCGCGAGAGCGTGCGTAGCCGCCTGGTTTATAGACAAGGTTTTCAGCCTATGTGTCTGTATGACAAGGATTTCTGTCACAAGGGTTCTTTCTTGAAGTCCGCTGTTTATCCCCAAAAAAATGACCCACCCATTTCCCGGCGTTGGTACGTCTTTGTTCCAGATGTGCTCTATACAGTGCGCGTCAATTGCTTATGCCACCCCCACATTTTCCTGTTATCTCGGTTCCTACCCACTTCTGTCACATGTGACATACTGCACTACAATGGACTGTGTCAGAGACTCACATATACGAGACATACACCTGTTCGGAGAAACAGCTTCATTTTTACAGTTCATTTTAATAAATGTGCCGCGTCAAAATTATATGCCATACTTCAACACATAATGAAAAAAAACAGAAAAAAGCACAATTGGTAAAGCATTAATACTTAGTTGGACCACCTATTTTACGAATAACTTCGAGGATTCTATTTGGCGCACTGTCAATGAGATTTTGAATTACATTTTCTGGAATTGAGTTCCATGCACTTAGAATGGCTGCTCTCAGCGAAGAAACATTGTCNCTTCCTTCTTTCTTCTTTCTTCTTCCTTCTTCCTTCTTCCTTCTTCATTCTTTCTTCTTCTTCTTCTTTCTTCTTCTTTCTTCCTTCTTCTTTCTTCTTGCTTCTCTTTCTTCCTTCTTGTTTCTTTCTTCATTCTTATTATTTGGTCTTTTTCTCCCTGAAACTTGATGTTTTTCACGTTCAGCCAGAGCCCATTCTCCATTGGAACTTTTATTCATTTCTNGTCGATGCAGCGTCTGGATCGGCCGAGTTGTTCCGCGATGGCCTTGTTGCTATGGTCTGCTTGACGAAGCGATAGAATTTGGCATTGTTCTGTTGAAGATGGACGACGACCTTTAGGCATGGCGGACTGCTTTGGATTGCGGACAGGACAGCTTCGGACAGAAGGCGGTAGGACTGCGCGGACTTGAGATATTTCGTAGCAATGACGGCATGGCATAAGCAATTGACGCGGCTAATTATCACGTTCCCGCCAAAAAAAGGGCGCTACCGCCGCGTTCAAATATGTATAGGCTTTGTTGAGACTCTTGTTCACTCAGTAAGTGTTGGTCAACATTTCAACTCGCAATGTTGCCTAACAACTCAGATAAAAGAAAAAAAAGGGGATGGCATATGCAATTGACGCGCACTGTATTGCATAACATACCCAGCAGTGGCCTTCGTTGCGCATTCACAGCTCATTTTTCTACATGGACGGACACATACTGAAATGAAACTGAAATTAAAACTAAAATTTCAAACTAGAATTATGATTTTAAAAGCTTCCCGGCGTTGATAAGTCTTTTGAGATCTTGTATTCGAGTTTTATTCAGAATACTAGTGACGTTTCGAATGTGAGTGAAGCTTATGCAATTATTTGCGGTGACAGCTAGCGAACGAGTCGATGCCTTTATCTTGTCGGGCGACTGAGGTATCGTTCAACTGACCCGGTAGGAACGGAATGCTGCTTGGCTGAGGCTTGTATCGTTCTCTAAAATTTCATCCGCGCTCTGAAGAATGCGGAACGGTTCTCCAATCCTTCCTGGCAATTTACCTCGTCTCTAGGTCAAGTTACTCTGTTGGTTTTCGTTTCATGAAGATCATTGATATAGATAAGATAGATGAAGATCTTTAGTGGTCACAGCCCTATAAAAGCACCTTAGCTTATTGCTCCGTTTCGAGAATGAGTGAGTAACGATTGCATGGCTGGCAAGCTCATCTCGAACGTTCGATTCGCCGCACTTTTCGTCGAGAGTACGACTGCCCGACATTGCCCCTTCTACGATTGTAACTGTCCAAATAAATAACTGAATAATAACTCTATTTACCAGGGAACGCCGTGGAGGTTTGCCAAACTGAGCCTCTCACATAGATTTCCAGAATCCTTAGTTAATATAAAGCGCCTGCGTCCGCCTGTCTCGCAATTCTGTATTACCCGAAGGAGCAGTAGAAGAGATTGGGTCGAGAGTGAGACAGATCTAGCATAGTAGAAGAACAACAGAGCGCTTGTGAACTCAGCGGTGCATGCTTCCCTGTGAGAGGGGCATTTGCAGAAATTCGTCACTTCGTTCAGAAACGTTCTAGAATCCGGAAAAAATTAGAGGCTATCGGAAGTGGGGTAATAAAATTTTTATGCCGGGCAGGGCTCTTTCTTCTTCTTGTTGTTCTTCATAATCTTCTTCTTCACCTTCTTCTTCTTTTTCCTTCTTCCTTCTTTCTTCTTTCTTCTTACTACTTCCTTCTTCCTTCTTCCTTCCTCCTTCTTCCTTCTTCCTTCTTCCTTCTTCCTTCTTCCTTCTTCCTTCTTCCTTCTTGATTCTTTCTTCTCCATTCTTCTTTCTTCTTCTTTCTCCCTTTTCTTCCTTATTGCTTCTCTTTCTTCCTTCTTGTTTCTTTCTTCATTCTTATTATTTGGTCTTTTTCTCCCTGAAACTTGATGTTTTTCACGTTCAGCCAGAGCCCATTCTCCATTGGAACTTTTATTCATTTCTACAGCTTGTCTTGAGCTCTTCCTTACTCTCCGCTATCAGAGCGATGTAGTCGGCGCAGAGGATGGTCTTCAGTGGTCCAATCAGGAGCTCTTTTGTGGTACCATCTAATGTTAGTAGGAAGAGGAACGGCTCGTGGCTGTTCCTTAATGTATCCCAACCGTGACGTCTATGGCTGCTGTTACACCTTGAAGGGTGCGAACGTTAGTTATGGACTCATCGTGCATGTCCTTGATCAAAGAGCTCAGGTGTTCCAGAACGTTTCTTCCACGGACGCTCTCCAGGGATCTGTTCTGAGTATACCGTCAAATGTCTTCTCTAGATCTAGGAGGGCTAGGAAGCAGGGTCTACGGTCCTCTCGATACTTCTCCATCACTTGTCTAGCTATGTAGATGGCATCTGTTGCAGACCTTTTTGGCATGAAGCCATACTGCTCCTGTGAAATCGGAACCAATTCTGTCATTCTTGTGTCGACTAGCCGCTCGTACAGTTTCATCGTGTCCTGCAGTTCGCTTGATCCTTCGGGAGTTAGAACAGTCCATCACATCACCCCTCTATATGGTGATGCGAACGATATTACTGCTCTGCTACGCATCCGGGGTAGTTCCTTCAGTGGTCACGGTGTTGAATCGCTTGAGCCACCTAACCCCATGTCCCCTTGCCTTCCATGCCTCAATGGGGACTCTATCCGGACTAGTTGTTTCGCCAGCCTTCATCTTCCCGTCTTCCCTACGCACATCATCCTCTGCTCAGAGTGCGATAGGACAGATGTTGCTTCAATTTGAGGGGGGGGGGGCTGTATTCATGGTGAAATTCTTCACCTAAAAGCCTGTCGAGGTATTCTTTTCATCACGCCTGACCTCGCGGGTTTCCTCGAAATTACACCCTCGCTGTTTTTTACGGACTTCTCCACCCGGATGTCTCGAGTAGCACGGTGCCGTGCTCTGGCCAGCCAGAGGACGAACTTCTCTCTTCGGCCATCGAGCTTTTCGTATAAGGCATTAAGCTCTTCAGCTGTCCTTTGCCTTTACTACAGCAGCCTTGACAGTCTTTGCAACTTCTGCAAGCAGCTAGGCCTTTTGGAGTACGCGTCTTTTGTCAGTGTTTGTAAGCGGCTTTTTTTCTGCCTCACAACTCGATGGATTTCATCGTTCCAGAAACACGCTGTCTGGTGACCTCTGAGCTCTCCCGCGTCCCACCCAGTGTTTTCTTTTGCACACAGCAGGATGGCCTTTACTGCGTCGCTCAATGCCTGTTAGAACGGCCCTTGAGGGTTGGGAAGACCGCGCATAGCTGCACTGCTGTGGTCAGAAATTCATAACTTCGTTCCATAGCATTCCAGAAGCTTGAGGAATTGGTTAGAGGCTGCGAATTAAAAGTGGCAAACCATTTGGGTGGGTGCGCCGTGTGCCCCAGTGGACGGAACTAGGACCGAAAACTCATAACTCTGTTGGAAAACGGCAGTTGTCATCATGCCACCTCCCTATAATCTAACAATTGCGCTCTTAAGGCGCGCCTGCAACCCGTGCGGTTTTCGATCCGATCGGTAGGGTACTAGTAGCGTTGTTACTGCTTACATACTTGCGTCGTCTATCGAATTGACACTGTTAATCTAAAGTGCATCTAACTCTGAGCAATCACCTGTCAGAAAAATAGTGATGGAATGACATTGTACGTTTGCAGAGGCTTTGAGTGCCCGAACGGAAACGTTCTTGGGAACTGCAATCTCAACAATTCCACTATTTTATTCAAGATTTGGATGTGTTGAGGTCGTGAAGAATCAGCAGTAGTATCTAGAGATGTAGTTCCCTAACCGCCCTGAAAAAAAAACGAATCCGTGCTCCATGTACTGGTTCGAACACTACTCAGGAACTCTTTTGCAACAGCTTTCTTGGCGGCGATATATAACGAGGGCATTTTCCTTGGGAGGGTACGATTGAGGCACGCTTTCGTGACCCACTAAATTTCGATGAATTCTCCGCACTCCTATGAGGAAACAAAGATCTTTCTTCGCCGACCGTCGAAACAAATCTGTTAGCATAGCTGGCAAGAGAACATTCAGTTGTGATTACAGCGTACTTACTAAATGGAAATGTTTGCGAGAGGCGGGAACGTTCAAATGACCTTTTGGCTGTGTGTCAGAATGATGATGACGGAGTGAAGTTTTTTTGCATAAACAAGTGAGTGAAGCTTCGACAGCTCTCGACTATCATGTGACGTCAACCTCTGCGATCTTTGCCTTATCGAGTGTTACGAAAAGAACGACTCCTGTGACAACTCTTCTACCCAGTGTGGGAATCGAACCCACCCACCTTCGATGGAAATATACGAGCAACATGTGACATTTCATCTTTCGCACCTAATTAGAGTCATCTTGCACTTACAAGGGAGGGATCCCAAGTTGAAGTGGCCACGTGGAATGAGACCCACACTTCCGAGCGTATTTTTTGATGCTGATTTCAAATCTGCATCCAAAATTTGCCAAGCGATTCTCTGAACGAAGTAGTGAAGATGGTCTCCGGTGAGCGCTCAACAGGGGAAAGCACAAAAGACATGGTCGCCGGCAACCCAGCAGTGGCAGCTTGGAGTGGAGGTAAGCGTGACGCTTCACAGGCATGTGACCAAGGATCGGGTTTGGTGGGCGGCGGCGTTCTTGCATTGTGCAGGACTTTTCTCTCCAAGTTGTAAAGTTCTTTTTATGTTAGTTCTAGCACCTTCAGCGACTTTTTAGTTGTTGAAAGCGAGTCAGTCAGACATCTACCCCAACCACCAACTTTACAAAAATTCTATTCTTGTTGTTATACATTTCAAATTCACTGTTGGATAACTTTTAGTTATTTCAAGCAGATGTAATAATCTAGCGCGAAGTTTTTAAACAAAAGTTTTTCACAATGAGCGCAACGAATGAAAAAATTCCACCGCAGGCTGTTCCCTCACAACCACTTACTACACCAGGTGGAAAGCAGAACTGTGTAGATGTCTCAAAATCTCCTGGATGTGTGCTCAGAAAGCCGGCAGAGTGCCATGAGTAAGAGAGAAACTTCCTAAACCTGAGCACAGAATTGGAAGTATACGAGGGCAGTAATCAAAGAAATGAATCGCGATTATACACGCTAAACTTGAGATCACGAGCAAATACGTATGAGGTGGTACGTTTGTACATAGTTTCGAATGGCAAAAAGAAATAGTACCGGTCCCCTGCTTTGGAATTCGCGACTAGCGATCTTTCCCTGTTGATTTTCAAAGCCATTCGGCGTATACTTCCTCTTTCAAGTCGTCCACCAGCGTTCGTAGAGCATCCAAACGACACTCGCGAATCTCGTCTATTCGATAAGGTCATAACTCCCCACCAAAACAAAAAGCTGCTATAACTAACCTTCTCTTTCAATTTGCCTCAACCTCAATAGGTGGTACTCGAATTAAGAGGAAATTGGAACTCATGCACGACAACGAACGGCCTCCCTTTGCGTTTGACCGATAGGATCTGATAGCGATTTCCACCTGGATTTGTCGGCTATCTCGCTCTTATAAATGTTCTAGAAAGAACCTGTACCTGCTCCTGGACACCTCATTACCAAACATCAACGACCCTTGCTGTTTCCTCTTCATCATCGGGTTCACAGTGGATCGGCTTCCTCTTTGAAGGTGTTCTGATTAACTTTTATGTTTTCCTTGACCAATAATTGATATGGCTCTGGGGAACATGGTACATGATTACGAGAAAGGATCTTATTCCTCTCATCGGCTTTGGAAGTCGTAATAGGGATCATACGTTTAATACGAAAACTGAACACTTTTTCCACGCTGACCACCTTTTCGAAGATTGTCTAAGCGCGCGCCGCTGAGAGAACAATTGCCGTTCGGGTAGGGTACTGCATTTGTTCCTTTTCTGAACTTCTCTTTCAAAAGCTTACAAGGCTTCCAAAAATATCTGGATACAGTTGTACCTACTCGAGGGAGGCTTTTCTCATAGAAGTAAAACATACATTCAACTTGGCAGCCATTTTTCTCGTCTTTCTGCGGGTTTCGTACCGTATCACTCCCATGCACTTGTATTTGGAAAAAGGGTCTTAATCGAGGCAAGCCAACTTTTTCAAAAACTGATTACTTAGGAGCATCAAAGCAGATACGTGAGCCAGTGTATGTCATGAACATAATGGGAGGCGCAGATTTGGAGCACACTCCAATCAAGGAATTTGCGGACTTCAACGAAGTTGTTACCACATTTATGGCGCACCCACTACATGTAGGCGTATGTGTATGTGTACATGTGTACGTATGCGTATATGTGTGAGAAACAGATTCAGGAGACGGTCTGTGAGTTTGGTATACAGTAATGCGAACTGGCACTTGAGCGCGGTGTCTGATTCGGGCGCAAGCAGGGAAACGTTTTTAGCTACTTCATCTTAACTTCAGAGAACAACAAAAGCAAAACAGGGTATAGTGAAGAGATCAGTAATAAACGCACCGAATATTGTTTATTGTTTTGCTTAGTACGTCATTCGACATGCCGTAAAAAACATAAATATGATGCATAGAGACAAAAACTCAAACTGAAAGAACTAATTACCATAACAAGTCAAAAGTGAGGATATCTATAAAGGATACGTAACCACCATCTAGTCATTCTAGTATACCTAAAACTGAGCATTGCTAACTAGCAACAATGGTTTGGAAAGCTTGAGTGTAGCGCAAGACGAGAGCTGGAGAACTGACACAGGGGTAACCAATTTCACAAATTGTAGAATGATAATCTAGTGACAATAAGTGTGTAAACCAAGTATGGCAAAGGCACAACCATAAGCAGTTGGCACAGTTAGCCTCGAAGCAAGAAGCACTTGCTCGGAGTGGGACCCCACATCAGCCGGCCATGATGCACTTCGCCACAGCCGGCGTCATAGGAACTCGCCAAAACTTCGAGACACGGGTTTACCGGCCACTCACGTGGAATTGGCAAGCCGGGGTAGCACTGAAGCCAGATATTACTCGCAAGCAAACACCAACTGTGAATGGAGGGTCCTCAAGTTGTGTAGTGAGCAAATAATTTGATTCACCTCTGGTCCTCACCAGCTTGGTCGTCATGCAACACAAAGAATATATGCACAATCAAGCAAAGTAAAACTGACTACACACACATAAAATAGGACACAGTAATTGTAATGGAGTAGTTGAACCATTAATAATTGAGAAGCCCGACATATATAAGAACAGCGGCATCGATTCCACATGCAAAGAAAAGCATTTCGTGACGCCATAACCATCATGCACCAGAAATAGCCAAGCAACTCCCTCATTACTTGTGTACTTTCATGCGCTAAACGACATGTTGCATTCTGAGAACCTCCAAAATGTTGGTTTTCCTTAGCTGTGCTCGGAACTGTAATGAAGATTTACATAAAAGAAGATTATGCGGCAGTAAACGTATCCAACGCGCGAAATAAAAAAGAAAGATTGAAAACCGTGGTGAAACAACTTCTCTGCAGCCTCTTATAATGAATAGAATACCCATTTCCACTCCTTCGGTATGGCCAGAATATCCAGAATTTACTGGCTTGCAATTTGATTTCTCGTTTGATGATTAGGAAGCCAAAATCTAGATCATTGAATATACGTCTATACTTTAAACTTTTCGTGTTTAACGTGTCAAGCCTGTCTTTGTAAGGTGGGAGAGCCTGTGGATAATTAGGATTAGGGAAGGAAACGATAAAACACAATCCTCGTAAAGATTTTTTGTACTCTCTCTAAACAGTATACATGTTTTCTCAAGAAAGGGCTCCACAAAACGGAACCGTATTCAAATTCAGGTGGTACGAAGGTTTTATAAAGTTTAACTAGTAGAGCAGGATTTTTACTATGGACGTTCCTCAGGATCACAAAGAGTGAACTGAGAGCTTTCCTTGCAACAGCAGTGATATGGTCATTGAAGCTCAACAAATTATCTACTAGAAGTCCAAGGTCGTTGACTGCAGATTCTCTTCTTATTGAGACACCCGCAATCTGGTATGACCTTGGTGAACAGGAGCCTAGGNCTTCTCCTCAGCCAAACAAGTAACTTCTCGCAAATAAGTTTTTCAAGGATTTTCCCCGCCACAGGGCAAATACTAATCGGACTGAAATGAGATGGCCTACTAGCGTCGGCAACCCTAGGAATGGGAGTTACCAATGCATTCTTCCATACACTAGGGGCTTCACCGAATAAAAGAGATGCATTCAATATAAACGCGACGGGAAACTGGAGGGCATAACAACACTCTCGAAACACAATCCGGGGAACGCCATCATAGGTAGCCGAATACGAAGAATTCAGCTTCTTCATAATCCTCAACACATCGCAGGGCCGGATGGTAAAGTCTGGAAAACTATCGGATGGATTGTGACTAACGGGCAGATGGAGTTGGTCAACTCTGTCTGAGTCGTGTTCACATCTGTTGAACACAGCTGCAAAATTTTACCAAGGGTTATGGCTTTGTCCCTATTCAAAATAAGAGGTTGTCCATTTTCGTCTACCTTGACCGAAGGGTTGGGGGACCCATTAATCCTTTTCTAAGATGTGCGTAGAATGCAGAGTCTTTCCGATCCCATAAGCGACGCTCCCGGTAAGCTAGATACTTTCTAATGTGATGGTTAATGTCGGAGCATACTTTTTTAAAAAGGTTACTGCACAGAGGATCATGCGGTTTACGGAAAAGCCTTGATTTCTGGTCAGTCAGATTTCTTATGTGTTTTGGGTATTGTTGCACAGCACCTCTTGAATAGCGGAAAGGTACCAATATTGAGTCATATAGGACCATGCAGAATCTGCGGTATAAATCTTCAACCGAATCAAATCCATCAAACAGTTGATTCCAGTTCACTGCGTACAGGCAGTCACCAAGCGCATCATAATCTACTCTGCTGAAATCAGGCGTGGGTAGGTAAAATCTCTCATTAACCGTAAAGTCCACCTGGAACTTAACAATATTATGGTCAGAGTTCCCAAGAGGAGGAAGTATTTCGATATTCTCAATCGAGACTCCTGAGGTCAGTATCAGATCCAAAACTGAATCCCCTCTGGTACCTGACAAAACCCACTGCTTCAGTCTACAACAAGAAAAAACCTCATTAAACCGAGAATCTGTGCTTGTGTGGGTGATGTTATTCTTCCAATCAATACTCAGGTTGAAGTCACCAGCGATCAATATGGGGTGGGCAACTGATAAAATGCCGTAGAGAGCGTTAATCAGCAAACCGTCATTTTCAAATGAAGAGTACGAATCGTATAGGCAGCATGACTTTAGTAGCCTGTTTTTTGACTCATTATACATACCCATCCGGTACAGTCTGCGGCCGACACTCAACATCAAGGATGTCCAATATACCTGTGATCTTGCCTTCTAACTCACTTTGTCGACGTGAGGCCGGAAGTTCACGAGGTTCTTCCGCTAATCCAGCAACGACTATACTTCTACTTTTTCGGTCTTCTTCAATAGTGTTAGAAATTGTGTGGACTATCTTATCTTGCAAAGCATGAATCATCGCTCTAACTACTGGGTTAGTGTTACGTTCCAACATCGCATCTAAAAGATCAGAGACCGAGCAATACCGATAGTCGATGGTTTCGCATTGAATGGACTGATCAAGTGCCACACCGGCAACTTTTCGCGATTTCTGAGACACCGTTTTTGAATTTTGTAAGGGTCTTTTACCAGCCATATTTACAACTACCGAGAACTACGAGCGAACAGGTTAATTCACTGTCAAACGCCACGTGAGCCAAATTTACGTGGCTTTAATTCAAAGCAATGATACTACCAAAACAAGTGTCGTTGTTGACCCAAAAGACCTAAAGTGGTTGCAAAATATCTCACGTTCACACTCGTCCTACTATCCGCAGCGTGGACAGTTGGTAGTCAACAAGAAAAAAGTCGGACTTTAAAAGAAAATAGCAAATTCGACCCATGAATCACCAAATCCCGCGGTAGTTATCAGAGTCCAGAGAAACGCAACCGCACGATACGGACGCACAATATGAATATGAGTGTAATAATGTCAAAACACTTCCGATATCAAACAAAGTCAGCCCTAGCTGTACTTATTTGATCAAACAAGATATTCGGCATACTTTACAGCGCAGCAATCCAGCTGTTCCCAAGTATTGCAGAAGTTACATTTTGACAAGCAAGCGCTACTGCCCTCACCATTTACGAGATTTTCCAGAAAGCAATAACCACAAGCTAGCACTTCTGTTGTAGTAAAATTTTTTAGTCTTTCGTTTTTTACTCCTCTTTTCTCTCTGTTCAAAGGCAAAACTTGAACAGGTAGGAGAAATTCGCTTTCGTTTCAGCCCTATGGTGTTTTAGACTGTCAAACTGATCTTCCATGTACTCACCCCCAATAAAGAGGTGCTCGTGCAGCTTCCTATGTCTAATTTCTTCACCACACGAGAAATTATCAGAGCTCTTGGGAAATATCAGTCGAGCCTGACGAAAAGAGAAGAATCAATAGAAAAGCGTTAGAAAGGTGGAAACTCAGCGTTAGAAAGGTGATAATATAGCCTACTCTACAAAACCTTAACAGAATGAGATATGTTCCACAAGGATGATTTTGAATGGGAAACGGTAAAAGGCATTCAAAAGAAAACCATCATAAATAGGTGCGACAGTAACTGTTCATTCAGACAAGGAAGTGAATTTTGGAAGATTGATTCCATCAAGAACGAAATATAGAAAAGGTGGCTCAAGGAGTTTTACCGCTCCCGCTCTTATGCAAACAACGCCCCCTTGTGACAGCTGCGGTTACTGTATAACACGTTCGCGAGGCGTTTCAATCTATCTTTCTGTGCGGGATGTTTTGGGTTAGGTGACATGCAAATGAGGCACTCATGTGTTCAATTTTGCACTTTTGTTCATCGACTGATGACTGCGCTCTCACATGCATTGCTCAGTGTGTGGTTTACTGCTGATCGGATGAATTTTTGATCTGAGCGAGAATCCGGCTATAGGTTGTGGTGGGTCATAAACTTATGCAAGAGGCCGGTTTTCGGAGCAGAATAATGGCTTGCTTCAGAGATTGGGCTTCATTTCATCTATTACCTCTAACCATATTTTTCCTTATTCTAGAATGTATTTGGTCCACCTATGAATTTCTTGTCTTAGCCCCGCCCACTTCTGAGATTTGGCCATATTTTTCCATTGCCTCTAATCACTTTTTACCGTTCTCTGGAACGGTTTGGAACAAAGTAATACATATTTTTAAGTAGTAGTTTCCATTTGAACAGACGCCCCGTTCACTGTAGGCGGAGCTTCGCAAAGATTATGCATGCATAACACGTGTGAGCTCACCCCTTTCATTTTTTTCTGGCCACCGCGCCTTAATTAGAGTTGTGGATTTTGGTGAAAAGTGCCGCCCACTGCGAAAGCGCTCCGCCCATCGACTGGGGGCCTCCTTCATGAAAGCGACAAAATCTACATGCCCGTCCGTGGCAATTTGCCAACATTTGCAGAGATACGTTGTGGGACCTCTGTCGGCACGGTGCCACGGCCGTGGCTAAATTTTAGTCCGCAAACGATCGGATCGCGACGAGGCGGTTTGATTTAAATGGAGTGATGAGAAAATAGTGGGGGCCGCTAATTGAAGCGATTAAATGCGTTTGAAAAGTGCAAGAAGATCGTGGGTGCTCTCAAACGACAGATCTTCAGGTCCTTGCTAATTACCTGCATACTATTTTTAGTTAGATGCTTTCCTTGGAGCATAAATCTTCGAATAGTCATTTATATGCCTTTATTCCCTTGGAGGCATGTAGATGTAACAAATTTTAAAAAATAGAACAAGGTGAGTCTCGTCGTTGATAGGCTGCGGCTTATGAGGGATCCCTGGTTAAGAGCATGTCACGTTTTTTGCATGTATATGTGACCTAATGGGAGGATTATCCTTGGTAGTAACCAAGAAAAAACAGCAGATAACTGCCAATGCTTGATCATTGAAATGATTATCTTTGTTGTGTTACAACATAACTAGATTGTCGCTGTGTTCTATTGTAACATTCATGTAATGCGCTAGGCGGAACCGAAATAGAATTCTTTGAAGCACCACTTTTGAAGATTCTTCTGCATCATTGGCGGAAGTTCAGAGCGTTGGATGGAAACTTGCTGGAGAACTTTGCAATTTAGACATTGAACTCCGTAACCCACATCTATCATTATCGATGCCCAAAGCACAGCATGTTGGTTTCAAATGGGGAAATTTTTATGACATTCGAAATGACGGTAACCATCTCAAATTCATTACGAAGCCCATGCCATTACAAACGAAAGCAGTTCACAACGCTCCGGCAAGAAAAAAAAAGATAGTTAGGCGACATTACCTGTTACCTTAACTAGCTACCAAATCCCAGCGGTTGGAAAAGGAGCAAGGTCTTTCTAGGACGATTAAGGTCAACCGTTGTTCCATTAGAATCAGTTAAATCACTCGGGTTATTTACAAGATAGCCCTTCCGTCAACAAGTTCAGTTTCAATGACAATTTTGATGCTATATTAATCCTGGTCGTGACTACGAAGATTGGAACGTGGCAAAGCTGAGCGACTGCATCCGACTTTTGTTTTTAGTTTCAAATGAAATCAACGTCCTCAACTTCTTTCATTATCCTATTCTAATGAAGCTTTCATTCGCTAGCCAAAAATGTGCGGATCGGAGTTGAGGCGGGGCCACGGCTGTGGCACCGTGCCAACAGAGGTTCCACAACGAATATCTGCAGAAGTTGGCAAAATGCCATGGACGGGCATGTACATTTTGTTGGGTTCACTGAAACGCACTGTACCACGGATACGCGAATTTTCACCAGGCCCGAGAAGGGAAGGAACACCGGGGTGGGATAGTTTCCAGCTTTTCACTTGAAG
>UZAF01017878.1:17012-31820 GCA_900617895.1 Haemonchus placei
AAACACGTTTGATATCTAGCACATGTATTTAGGCTTCCTCTAAAACGTTAGTCTTAGGTTTATGAAAAGTCATTCAGCAACCTTTACAAAAAAAACCAAAAAGAAGGACCACATAAAATTCCATTTCGGAGAGTTATGAACCAGTACTTCTGCGCATATAAGGGAAAATACTCGCTCAGTGTCCTCTGCTGGACTAATACATATGCAGCTGCCCTAACCAGTAACTGTTCTTCTGTCCTTTTCTCTTGAACTTAATTAAAGATAATAAAGATAATAAAGATAATGATAATTAAGATGAAGACCTCTTTTTGTGATTGACGTTAATATAAAGCATTCGGCGATCAACACAGTATTTAATCACGAGATCGCGGCTGCCGCACAATGAAGATGTTACATTGGAAATGCTACTGGGAGCAGTCTTCAATGAATGAATGAACCTTCCTAACCCTTATCTGATGCTCTAGGAGAGGATGAAGTTTCATACCCCTATACTTTATGGCAGAGGTGGTGTATCATGATACCACATGAATCTCATATGGCACACTTCACACACACCTGGTCACGAGTTCGTATCTCGGATCGGTGTACTCCTAGACCAATCGTGCCCTCCATCCTTCGGGGGTCGGCCAACTGGTCTCTCTTGCTGCTTTCTCTTCCTTCAAAAGTGTCATTAGTATCGTCAGTTGGGAAGGATATGTATATCAGCCCTTTTGAGATTCAGCATTCTCAAGCACATTAGGATTCAAGGAAGGCTGGGTATGGAAAAGTGCATAGTGATTCGACTTCAGTCAACGCAAAACTTTTCTTAGCAGTAGCTCACAAATCAAAAGATTCTGTTCAATCTGATGGCTATTTCACTGTTTTCAGCAAACTCACCAAATCGATCTGTTCTTCTCGAAGACCTTTCATTGCAACCGTTCCATCATCATTACGGGTATAGTCCACATTTGCTCTGGCAACATGAACAAAAACAGCAAAAGATATGACGTACTGAACGATAATTGCAATCCGCACATTTTTTCGAGTCCAAATCTGAAAAAAGGGCTCAGGCTCACAGAGATTACCTAATCTACTCCTATTTTCGGTTGTAAACGGAACTTAATGCTCTTGACTAGATGTCTAGGCCAGCGGCTTTTGTAACTCGTCGTTGCGAAGGACATATCAAAAACCGGGTCCCAGACATGGATATTCCTGCCCATCTATACTTCCGATACCTACATTTTCAGTATCAGAATTGTCGGTCAAGGAGCACTGTTCAAACAGTATAAGGGATTTTCCCGTGCGAAATACATACCATTCACGCTATCCGGGTGAATGACACGAGATTTCCTTGCAATAACACCCCCCCCCCCCCCGAAAATTGTTAGCGTACAGGTTCACTTTCTCAATACTGACTGAAAAATTCGTCTATTTTATTTGAAGAATCTTTGAAAACCTTACCACGTCATATCTGTTCATGAAACAGAGGGCAGAGTAACGATTGATGGTGACGAGCATGTTTCCGATTAGGTGCACTAACAATGTCATATAAGTAATCATCAAAGATATTAAAGCTATATCCTTAGTCTCTTCACCGAGATTGAGGTCACGGATCAGTCGGAGAGTACCAGTTGAGAAAAGCGATGCGATATCAGCAAAACCTGAAGTAAAACCTGTACTGTCTCCATCCAAACTACTCGTTCGAATGTTCTTGGATTGAAATCGAGCTACAGGGAAACCTGTTATGCTAAACACCAGGTGCACTCCACAGTAGTTTTGGTTTTTCATCAACTTTGGAGTTATTTTATTCTACGTATAGCTAACGGATTTCCCTACTAGTGCTTCATTCTTCCAACCTTATTCTGTAGCTTCCAAATAAGGGTCGAGAATTGAGTGAGCGCCTAGAATGTGACTTCTGTGTTAATCATAAGTGAAGTCAGCCGGAGAAATCTTGCTTCTTGCTCCAAGCTAGGCAGAACAACAAAGACTCTGGCTGCGCAAAAATTGGATCGTGATTAGAAACAAGGAGGAGACTGTGTATAAAATGGTGCAGCAGAAAATTGGGCCCAAGCAGCTTCCCCAGGATAACTAGAAATCGGACACAGGCTTAGATCGTTATTTATACAGTTTCAACAAAAAACCGTATTTGACAGCACTTTTTAGAAATATTCTCCTAAGCAAACAAGTTCTCTTTGGATTTTCCGCATGGTACGTCAATCAACGTCCACACTCTTGTCCCTGACTTTCCTACCACACATAGGAGTAATATTCAGTTAACTACTTTACTGTATCTTCTGATGTAGCATCAATGAATTAATCAGTTGGCTAACTCACCTGTCGCAACGACTATCGAATAGAACGCATTCTTGAATACTTTTGCTTTAGATCGAATGATCTTAATCACAACGAATGAATGCGATAAGATCATCAGACCGTTTACAGCAGTGTGGAAGATGGTAAACTCCATTCTCTTCCACGATTCTATAAGGAGTTCAGTTGAAGTTTATCAGAGAACAACAAATAGATGAAATAATGTACAGCAGATTTCAACAAGGTATGTCCAGCACGCTCGAACTACGCCACTTCCTTGTAGGCGTGACCTCAAACCAGTTGAACTTTGTGCTCAGTTGTATACCAAACCTTATTTTATGTTACTACTTAGTGAGAAATTTCATTAACATTCGTCTAAAAAAAATGACGGCAGTTCTACTCAGTAGAAAACGCATTGATCTGAATGGAAGCCTAAAGAAACTGTCCGAATCATAGCCAGAAAAGGGAAAGAAACACTTTTGTTTAGATCCAGTAGATTTCCGTGAGAGGTTGCCGTTTTTGATTAGACGGATTATATTACAATTGTCTTAATCGAACCTTTGGTAATGTACGTAATTAAAGAAAGTGATTGGTAGAATGATGATGTGCAATCATTTTGAGAAGAAAAACTCCACCTTTTCTCAATGTCACTTACGATCTTCCTGAAAATATTACAATTTTCGACAATTCAAATGAATTGTCGAAAATTGTAATATTTCCAGGAAGATTCGAGCAGTTGCCGAGCCACTTGTTTGGAAAGAAAAACCTTTGAGCGTTGGTCAATCCCAACTGAGGGATTCGACTTTCATTCAGGATCCAAGTGGAGTAATGAGTGCGTTTGTGGTCTATACAATGACTTTCGATCAATAGCCGATGTACAAGTTGGCACTTTTATCCTCCCAGACGAGTCGTCCAGTACCTATACCAATTAGGTAAACCCGGAAGGATGGACCTGTGACCATGTGGTCGTAACAATGCAAACTACACCATCTTCCAGAGTTGCTGTGTAATAAAACTATTTGTAGAGTTCAGGCAAATAAGAAAAATATCTCAGCCACATATATGAGCAAACTCGTAGATCAGCGACGCTCAAGCGAGAAATATGGTCTTTGTTCACCGCTTTTTAATTGCTTTATAGTGTCAACATTCTGCCTCCTACCTTTGTAGTCTGCCTGGGGTAGTGTGGTTACAATTTCTTCCTACTTTCTTCCTACAAATGCAGTATAACGCCCATACAATATGCTCTTCTAATGATGTTCTAACAAGTATAGTGCGGAAGTTTGGTATAAGTGTTTAGTGTTTTCTGGAGCAACATGAGATTTGCTGAAAGTTTTAATATGACGGAAAAATGATCTACTCATCAGACGGATATCATAACATACTACCTAATTAATAACATATCGGATTATGTAAAACCAACATCCACATAGCTTTGCAACTTTTTCTATAAAAGAAAACTGAAAAAAACTCTCATATCGAGTGTCGGACTATTGTGGTGGAGCTGTCCAGTCTTGTAGGTACGACTGTTATTAAAGCAATCCTCTTGCTCGGAGAGTCGACAACAGGCAGACCAGATTGAGCAGGTGACGGTCCTACTCATGAGAATCATTTTGGTTGGACGTATATGTATATTTATGTAAGTGACACTCCTTCCTTGAAAAAATGTGGAAGCACCCACCTTCTCCTAAAGTGTGATGGCATGCTCAGTAAGCGTAAGTGATATACCAACTTTATCACAAGGAAGACTCTGCAAGTCCTGTGTTGCAGAATTTTTGAAAGCTCAATAATAATTTTTTGGAGACATATATCCCAAAAATAACTGTATCGGGCATCCTCAAGAGTAAGTGCCTTGGGCATGGTGTATTCCCAAAAATTACGGTCGTAGGCATGGTTGTTGTTGTAGTTATTCGCCATGTGTGATCGCTTCGTTATGTAAATGACTGACGAACTGGAAGTCTTTCGAACTCAAGTTAGCAATAGCGCAGGAATATACAAAAGTGTGAACGAAATGAATGAATATCTGTGGCCTCTGAAGCATCAGTTTTCTTACTCATAGCACTTGCTACACTGCTTACGGAACGGCGGGCTGCAAACGTTATGCGATTGAACCAGGGGTGTCAATGACTGGATCTCTTAGTCGGCAAACGAACAGCAGTACGGCCGCCAGCATGAAGGTCAGGCATTTCAAGTTTATGTGCACCTTGGGCGGAGACTATCCACTGGACCACTCTGGCTCGCGACAGGGGCAGTGGAGACGCTACTGGCGCTCACTCTAAGAAATCGATGATGAAAGGGACGACAAATGAAACAGATGACACTTTGTCCACTCTATCCGCCTAAAAAACGAAACTTGCTATCTGAACAATTGGAATGGATATTAGATCTTACCGTGAAAAGAGACTACTACTGCTGTGCACAGAGGTTAGATTCGAATCTCTGGGTCAGCCCAGAGTTTACTAAATTATTGGTGTGCTCTACACACAGGGAAAACGGCTTTGAAAAGTAGAAAAAAAGAAAAGTTTTTGTTCAACGTCCCTCAGTCGAAAGTGCTAGATGAGTGAAGCACAGAACTTACCTTTGGGGTGAAAAATTTGAACACAAAGAAACAACTAGGATAAATGACTACAAAGCATTCAGGTAGAGAAATGCAATCAAAGGTTTACTCTATTCACTTTATTTTCTTACAAATCTTATCAATCTTTTTCCTTTGCAGTTTCTGAACTGAAATTAACTTTTTTCCCCATACATCAAAAGAAAGGGTGAAGCTCTCAGAAATAATGGATGTCAGGTATTTTTTTATTTTAGAAGAGGCTAATCCTTCTTCAACCATTGCTCCTCAGTCTTATCAAAAAAGCACTTATCACTTGGCCAACCGCTAGCAGCAGCATCTAGCAGACACTTCGACTCCAAGTACGGCTTGCTAAACACATTTCTTGACTGCTGCACCATTTATTGCCAGTTCCACTACTTCTATTTCACTTTGCAATAAGTCCTACGATGGTACTTCTACTGCTACTATTCTTCGGTACAACCATCGCCACCCATCTTCCAAGTGCTACACATTTCCCTTTGAGGGATTCTGTAGAAATACTCAAAAAGTTGGTGGAAAAATATGCAATTCCAAGCAGGAGAACCAATGCTTATGGTGCTGAGTAGTTGAATTACCTGATTGTGGGAAACAGGGCCTTAAGGTGAGCTCTACCTTCTTGATCTAGTTCGGGATGGAGCTATGCACTCTTTATTATTCGAGGTTTCCGATTAGGGAAAGTCGCGCTTGCTTAACCTTGCCCTAGCCGGATTAACTGACCTGTTGAGTGAACCAAGTTGCTTGCTCCCTATCTCCCTTACTGCAAGCTGGCTTTTTCTTTCATTGAAGACACTTGAAAGAGCCGTTTCAACTGAAAAATTGCCCTTTTTTGGAATTTACTCATCTTTTTCTACCCACATTTTTCCATCGCCATACTAGACAGAACCCGACGTGGTAATGCCATATTGCGGTTTTGTTCAACTACATCGAGAAGGAAGGTGAGGAGGATCAGAAGAGACGTACGGTTAACATGGTGCCTAGTTCTATGAAGTGCATTGATTTGGTACGATCGGCCCCGGAGAGAATCGTGTACTCCTACGCTTTCCTTCATCCATCATGGGACGGTTCTGAATATTGCCCACACGCGAGCAAAATAATTATCTCATGGTAAATATTCTATTAATTGTTGCACATCATAGTCGAAAACTACTAATCTTGTATCACTTCGATCACGAATTAATGAAGTTCCTTAAGTTCCATGTCTTCTACATTCTTGTGTCTTCCCCAGAAGCACAGGGCATCCCAGAGCTTCAGCAATACCGCCTAGCCTTTGCACTTTGCTCTTACCCGAAATACAAATACACCGAGACCGTTTTGGCTACTGTATTCTCTTCTACATCGGTTTGAGATCTGTGGGCAAGACATCTTGTCATTCTAGAGCTGACCTCAAGACTGCGTAATGTCCCTAGGTTATAAGGTAGGTCTTTATTGAGGTCCTGATGCCACCTGTCTACGAACCTAGACTAGACGTAATCTCTCCAAGAGTAATTATCTCTGAACAGGTCGCTTGATTTTTTCCTGGTGTGGAACTTCTTGGGTAACGAACCTTCTACCCGATTGCGGAATTATCCGTTGCGGCATGCGGCAAATGCCATTGCAACCATTGCAACCGCCGTATTCACCCCGCCTCCCCGCCAATCGATAAGACACAGTATTTTTTGTTGATTGCCTTTCTTTTACATTAGATTTGATCGTTTTTATTGCCTGTTTCTTTTTCGTTTTTATATTTATTAGACTTGATTAGTTGGAATGACCTCTCTTATATTAGCGTCGTTCAAGATCATTGGGTTTGAAGAGAGCAGCCAGTCAATTCAAATCGTTAAAGGACTCCCCACCTCACAATTTGCGCGCTCCAATCTTCCATCGCAATCCTGTGATACGCGGCAGATGCGGCGTGCGCGACGCTTTCGGGGAGAAGATTCCGGACCCGAAACTTCTTCCCAAATGGGAGTAGTGCCTTTGACCGCTAAGAATTCATTCTTTATCGGGCTTTGACTCCTGATAAGCTTCGATCTTTTAAATTTTGCTTTCCGTAGCAATTCGCCGTATCACAATGTAATACCTAGAACAGATCAGTACAGTGCCGTCGTCTCATTTCAGGATGGAGGGTCTGCAACGAAGAAAGCGCGAGTCTGGAATCCAGCCATAGATAAGGACGTGATCGAAGATAAACTCCATTCTGACCATGACCAGACTTCAAACAACACCCCCATCGACTTTTCACGTACAGTTAACCCTTTTTACCGCTTTTGATACAGGTAATTTGTACTTTACAGTTATTTCTCTTTATTTCTTTTACCCCTGAATTCCCATCCTTCTTTGCAGCTCCCACATCTCCTACTCTCAATAGCATAATTTCAGATTTATTTCCAATTAGCCCGGCCCAACAACAAAAAGTTGTTGATGAGGCATTTTGACGAGGCTTTACACATTCATTTTCCATGTCGGCAGCAACGACGATGCCAGGAGTTCATGCTCTTCCTGCTATAATGTCCCCTCCACAATCCATAGCATTGTACAAACTTTTCTTATGTCAACTCAATGCTCTCCAGTCAGAAGCACAAACATCCCAAAAGACCATCGATGGTTTACTTTTTTTTGATTCCCTCCGAGACATCTGGAAGCGCTCCCATAAGGGACTCCTCTGATCCTTTAATCGCTAAAGGCTGCTGCGTGGAGTACCACCTAAGTCGACCATGTTCAAGCAAAAAAGGCGAAACTCTAACCAACAGACTCATTCTACCTTTAGAGGATTGAAATATGAGCTAGTATGAAATGTTTGGGTGACATCAAGGAGATGAATCGCACACTTTTGGAAGGGAGGTTGTAGTAAGGGACCCCAAATTTTCCTGCACAGTGACGTGAAATTGTCATTTATGGCTACAAATGTCCACTGCCTTCCCAGCATAGCTATGGGCACGCATCCACAAGTTGGGGTATTGCACACCCAAGCGACCTTGTCGCCTTTGCGTTTCGGCCTGAACCTAGCCAGTGCGCCTTTTGCACCGTGCTGCGGGAAAATTTCCTGAACTTATTGGTGTTAGGAGGAAGAGTTTTCAATTGTGAGAAGCTTGCTGGTCCAGCCAACTCCTGAAGTCAGTTGATGTCTGCTTGGAAGTTGGGGGTGCTGTTGAATCAATGGAAAGTAGCTAAGCAGAACCGTAATACACCAACACGTAGTAATCTTTGGCGTTTGGCTGGGCATGTAGTATGGTTGCTATTCAATGAAATATTTTGAAAAACACCGACTGGAACAAATACAAGGTCTGTAATATACTCATGATTTGAAAGATCAGCATAAGCATCATTCCAAGACTCCCATGGAAACAAATCATAAAAGTGATATTAACTCGTTTTGATAGACACAGGCATGAGGGAGTTGCTTCAATTAGACATTGGATTCCATAGAGGAGAGATCGAACTTCCTGATTCAAGAAGCACTTTCGGGGATGAGAATGAGTCGAAATAGAATTGTCAACAAGTGTAGCATTTCCAGGAAATGCTATGGACGTCATTAATTATCAACTGCAATATGTACTTCTAGGAAGCAGCATGCCAGCTAATGATTTGACCATTTTTTCACGCGAAACATGCGTTGTCAAGACCGATTCAGCCAGGAAATTTTGAGGTGACATACTTTTTTTCTATGGAAATACGTTGACTATGTCAAAGCTCTCTGAAGGCTGGAGACGCACGACGTTTTCCTTAATCATCATCATGGTGGTGCCTAAGTGCTTTATGGTTTCTTGAGAACGTCGGCTATAGGGTGAACACAGAACGTTTGCGAACTCCAGGATCTGGCTTACAGACCTACTCACACTGTGAAGTCAGTTTGCTACCGTATGTGCAGTTTTCTGATCAATAACAACGAAATACTACTCTGTTTCGGAATGTGACGACGCATATACACAGCAGAGATTGAACAATTTATGGAACGTTTAATGTAGAAAGAGGGAACACCGCACGTAGTTACCACGCTGTAATTCTTTTTCTATTTTTTTCGGGTAATAATATTACAATAAATACAAACATTCAAAAAAGACATGCTACGACATGGCAGCTCAGAACCTATCAACAGTAGATCTTCTTGATCAGGGTAGAGTAACAAATAGTGATACACTGCTTTGATGTCTCGCACATCGAAAAAAACTGATAACTTCTTGACGAAAGTCTGACGAAAGTACTATGAGAGAAACTGGAGAAATGCAAATCATGAAGTCGTTCATCCAGCTATACTAAAAAGTTTGGAAATAATTCAATGCTTGACTTTTTTAAAGCATAGTTAAGTTGATAAGTATACTTTAAGTTGATAAATTGACTGACTACCGTTGTCATAGACTTATCTTTTTGTTTAATGCAGGCCTATGGAGCTACGATTACAGTGTCTTATCGTTGGGCTCGAAAGGTGATTGATTGGTGCTAGTCTCTGTTGACAGTACTACCGCAATTTGACGTGGTGTCTGCTGGGAGAATACGTTCGTTCCTTTGCCGGCAGACACTACGTCAAAACGCGGTACAAATCCAGTATTAAAAGTGGATGTTTTGATCGTCATTGGACTCCTTAGGAGAGAAATTGCAGCGTTGTTAGTGGGAGAGATCGGTTTCTCGTGCTAATCATTCGAGGGAATCGACAGTAAGGCACTACGACAGATGTGTTAGGAAATGACCCCATGCCCTTAGCAAACATCAGTTGGAGCCGAACTCAAGTTTTTTTCCGCTGTTTATTGAGTGAGAGTATGAAACTGGAGAGCTCGAAATCCTTCATTGACACAACAGCAATCGAAAGCTTCCCTCATTCGTTGGTAGTGAGTCTAGCTCTCTACTCCTTTTTTGAAACAAATGACAGTTTCCAGTACACGTAATTTGACACAGGACTAACAGGGCAGTGCAAATGGTATCCATTTGGAAGTCTTGAACTTTTGTTCTCTTTCTGAGAAAGAAATACCCATCGGAAATCCAACTTTTAGACAAGCAAAGATGATGCTGTGAGATGTTCTGAGTGATGACAGCACCATTCAAGTGTGTTTTATCGGTGGACACTTTTCTTTACGGTGATATCATTAGTTGAGAATTCCAGATTACAAGCGGTCGGTTACGTTTTGTCGCAAGTAATATCGAACAATGAGGATCCTTCATCAGGTCACAAACTTTGCTGTGTAGCCGTCGTAACCTACTAGTAAGAAATAACAAAATTCTAATCAGCTTATCGTGTTGTCCTAATGGGACCCTATCATTGCACTAACCACACACTTTTGTAACCCTACTCTACCATCCCTTCTTATCGAATGAAACACAGAACCGAACGGTTAAAGCTACCTCGTAGATTCCGAGGACTCCAGGATTTTGATCGGTAGGTGACCTCTCTTAGGTATCTCATATTCTCGTATCAGTTATGATCGGTTTCTTCCCCATGTACTTACGATCCCGCGAAAACCTTCATCACTTACTAAAATGCTGAAATTCCGCAGTTAGTCGAAAAATGTAATCCTACCAAATTCCAACGCTCTGGGTCCACGTAAACAGGAATCATGATTTTGCGGCTCAAATTTTTATTGCGNGTGCAAGGGGTCCGGTCCTGCCACCCACTATAAGTGTTCTTATCCTGCCCCCCGTATTCTTACCAAGTTTGAAAGCTCTCGCTCCATGGGGACAGGAGTTATGAATTTGCTGTCGGACAGACACACAAACACGCATAGACATAGACACACCGACGGACCAACAGACAGACTCAGCGAATTATGTATATTAGTAGGATTCTCTGGTTTATAGATAGGTGACAGGTATGACTGCTATAGATTCTGGACGATTATATTTATTTTGAAAGAATAAACAGGAATGAGTCAGATATGGCTATAAATACGTTCAAAGCTAATGATTTTATTGACTGCTGCTATTTCGCAGTACGCGATCCTGAACTTCCATAAGGTTGGGTTCTTCGGAACAAGAACCGCAATTACGGGTTTGCATGTACATACTTGTGCTTCAGCATCTTCAGTATGGAGAGAACAATGTCGCAGACAATTCGTTAACTTCGAACGAATACTGAATACTCATTCGACTCTCGCTCCTCAAACTCCAAGAGAAACTGACCAGCGTTGTAACCCATAAATTCAGGGAGGTGTTGTCTGTTAGCACAGCGATGGCCTTCACGAATTGTTGCAAACAGACCAACATCGAAGCGATAAACACCAGCACTGCGTATATCACGAGGCCCTAAGTTAGTTTGAGTTTTGATCACAGATCTTGAACTACTTCTATAACGCTCGTTTGCTCTAAAATTACCTTGTCATGATGACTGTTTTTGAGAACCCCAGATTTTGATAATCGTTTCCATTCAATAAGGAGTCTCACATTTAAAGTGAGACTTGTAGTGGCATAAATTATGCATGCTACAATATAGGTATATCTCACAATCTGAAAGCCGTACCATTAATCTCATTTTCTCTGCAAACCTTTCACTTTTATAACATCACTGTTGATGAAGATACAAGACACACTTCTTTTGAAAAGAAGAAACTATGAACCTATTTTACCATATTTAATCTCAGACTCAATGTTTTCGACCGACTCTCGTTATGTGAGCGACAACAGTAATACTAAATTTAAACAGTAGTAAAACTAATCGAGCCCATATCAAAACCCACTAAACTACTTTTTATTCTACCTAGAAGACCACTTCTACAGTTTTTTGAACGAGAACTAGAACCACTTATCAATTATTACTATTTTCACTATTAATATTATTTAGTACACGAGCAATATAAAGTTGCGTGACCACTATTCGGACCGTTTCAACATACCATATCAATCTGCCTCTCTCGAATGCCTTTGACTGACGCAGTTCCATCGGCACTATGGACATATTCTATATGTGCTCTAGCAACATGAGCAATAACGGCGAAAGATATGACGTACTGAATAATCACAGCTATCCACGTATTTTTTCTAGTCCAGATCTAGAAAAAAGCCATAAGATCCTTCTGAACCACGAGAAATACGTAGACTGAAATCTGCACAATGAGGAACTTCCTTCACGAAGCTTGTGTAACAGCAAGAGCCTAGCCACTGGAAATAGCTCACTTCTACTCCCAACATCTGTTTCCTCGAGAACACCACCCATAAGTATAGCATCCCAGACAGATTTCTAGTCCTTTGCTTTTTTCGTTGCTTTGCTATGGCTCAACATTCACGCTAGTTACTCGATGAAAACTAGTGAAAATAGCTTTGTCTAATGGCGAAGGTGTTTTGCTATTAGATTTTCGACGAATTGCACTCATGAACTTGCAAAGTCTCTAGAACACCCTACCATATTGTATCTGTTGATGAGACAAAGGGCAGAGTAGCGGTTGACGGTGATTAGCATATTTCCGATCAAATGGGCGATAAATGCTGTATAAATGAGCATGTAACACAAGAGAGCAATGTCTTTTGAAGCTTCATCGAGATTCAATTCACGGATGGATCGGACTGAAGAAACTGAGAAAAGCGATGCAATGTCAGCAATACCTGAAATGAGATCGGTAGAGCCACCAATAAATATTAATGAGGCCAAATTCATATTGTAAGTTCATTCAGTTGCTGAAATGTCAAAGAAAGGAGTGATCCCCTGATCTATCGTCGCTCCATAAAAATCTAATTTGAACTGGTGGGAAAAAATTTGAGTTCCAATAGCTTCTTGTTTTTTTGTTTTTTGTTTTGTTGTCTTCATATGCTACAGAATGAGTCATGGTTTTGGTACTCAATCAGAATCCTTAACGCTAATTTCCTGCGAGGAGTGCGGGAACTCATCATTTTTCTGTCTGAAAAGGTGGAGAAGCCAGTCTCAAGGTTGACCCCATTGCATTATTTTATAGTATTATTATTATTACATTATTTTACTGTTATTATTATCGTTATACTATCCAACTTTACGAAAGCTCTGACCGAAGGAATGCTATGCCTCGTGTCCTTCGAGTGAGGATGATCCGCCGGATCATTCTAACTCGAAGGACACGAGGCATAACATTCCTTCGGTCAAAGCTTTCGTAAAGTTGTATAGTAAAGGAAAGGAGAACTGCTGATCCCCGCTCGAGAAAATCAATGATCAATGGGACGATAGGTGCTGCAGGTGATAGTGATTGTCATTGCTATCACATAGAATTTCCGGGTTTTTCCGAAATCTCATATGCAGTACCGTTCGAAAAAGAGTCACCTTGAGCCTCTTTGTCATAACTCATCTCGAACTCAATGTTTTTGACTGATTTATTGACATTTGTCAACAGTAATGTCTTCAACGTCTCCATTACAGAATTCGCGGAGGTCCTTTTTATCCATTTGAAAGGCCGCTTTTCACATTTTTTCTGAACAGGACAAAATGACATCAGTTTCAATATTTTGCTGTAGAGAACAAAATAACATCAGGTTCAATAATTTAAAAAAATCATTCTATCATCATCTCATGATGATAGCATTTGAACGCTATCATCATGAGAAAAGAACCTTATTGACTAATGGTCCAATAATATTTTGTAGTGCAGCACTAGGCATCGATGGCGGCTTGGCATTTGCGGGGCGTTGATTCGACCAACTTGTCGATCAGGCACTCATCGATTTCCTTCCACCCTGCTTCAGTTAGGCCAAATACTGAGCAGCATTCGTGACGGTTTTAATTTTTCCTGAGTTTTTGCCACGAGGGTTTAATGATGTTTAGGTCGGGGGACTGGCTGGGTCAGTCAAGGCGTCGAATTTCCTGGTAAGTCAGCCACTCGCGCCCCTTTCTAGATCTGTGTTCGTTATCTCGCCGAAAAGTAAATTTCATTACGTGCACAGAATGGAAGAAAGGTAGCATGCGTTTCTGCAAAACGTCTACGTACATTTACTGGTCCGTAGTGGTGGGAATATTGCGCATACATCCCATACCTAAACTCGGAGGCCGTCTCCAAACCAATACTAAGCCGACACCATGCCTGAGAGTTGTCATATGAAGCTTGGGGTCGGAACTTATAATTTAAGAGGTCGGCTACAAACGTGACCCAAGTGTACAAAGTAAAGCAATCTTTGACTAGTCGCTCTAGATGACTTCGCGTAATTGGTCGAAGGACCAGTGAAGGTGCTCACGCGCCCACTGAACTCGAGCTAGTGGGTTTGGTCAGAGATCCAGCAAAACTTTTTCCATGTGATCCAGCATCTCACAGGTGTTTGTTGGCGGTACCTCTAGGTAGCGATGTCGTTGTCGTCGTCGTCGATATTTCGGTCATTATATCGGGAGGTGCTTGTCTGGAATCTTCTTCCTATCGTCCTTGAGCGGCATTCCTTGGGTTTCCCGAGCTGGCTTGTTTGATTAGGCCTGCGAGAGACCAACACTTCCTATGGCCTTCGTAATCGTAGACATTGGTAAAGAAACAGCTTCGGATATTGAGCATGGGTCAATTCCTGCTTACTTTCCGCGGCAATAGAGCTGCTCCACAGCCAGAAAGCGAGAGCCAGAGTTTTGTCTATTTACTGAGAGCGATCAGCCAACAGATCGAAAGGATCACCGACATTTTTAGACTAAAAAAACACAATGAGACCTGCTTAAAAAAATGCTCCTTGCAAAAGTAAAAAATCCACCCACATAGTCGAAAGTAAGTTACTGACGATTCTGCACCGCAGGAGAGTCGGTAATGTTTGAAAGGTATGCTGTCAAAAAAACAATCAGAAAGACTGAGTTATGGCAGGAAAGGTTTGAGGTGATTCCTTTCTGAACGGTACTGTAGTGTGTACGAGTGATGTTTGATTGTATTGGGCCCTAATACGGCATCAATTTTAAAATTTGATTGTTTGCATACATCACTATGTGT
The DNA here is from genome assembly GCA_900617895.1 of Haemonchus placei. Taxonomy (NCBI): domain Eukaryota; kingdom Metazoa; phylum Nematoda; class Chromadorea; order Rhabditida; family Trichostrongylidae; genus Haemonchus; species Haemonchus placei. The sequence goes on from UZAF01017878.1 coordinate 31,707, forward strand.
TAGGGTAAGAAAATCAAATAAATTATTTAGTTGTCTCACCTGTTGCAACAAATATTGCGTAAAATGCATTCTTGAACAGTTTAGCCTTAGACCGAATAATTATAAATAGAACAA
>UZAF01017879.1:0-40245 GCA_900617895.1 Haemonchus placei
GCCATAAGGTGCTCTATTCGGTCAGAGTTACTGAGTGGTATCTAGGAAGGAGAGGTTGAGCGGAGACTGAAGAGCAGCCCGGTCCCATAGACGTTGGTCATAGATCGGGGCAGAAGACGAAAGTCGCACATTCAGAATCCTTCAATGCTAACTACCGTTCTTTGAAATGTAATATGTATTCGGCCTTATGCAGTCCCTAACCCTCACCCTCCCTTGTGCCATGAAGGAGGCACGACGGCGGGTTTTATTACCTTCCAAGTAACAAAGCTTCAAACTTAGGCCACCATTCTCGTCCACCTCCCAAGAAACCATTCTCTTTGCGTTCTTCAAGAGTTCCAAAAAATGCTACCGCCTATATCGCTCGTCGTCCTGTTGATTATTGGTTTGCTCGAGCTTGCCCTTCAATTGGTCCCTTCCAGTGTAATGCACTAAACCCTATTCGCTCAAGGTTTCCAGGACTTCCACATAATTGAAAGAATGTGACCATCGGGCTGGCAGTCAACTAGGAGTTTCGGAAAATCCAGTAGGTGGCTGCAAGGATCAAATGGTCATCACGAAATCGCATGGCCTGTCGGGCCGATCTGATCTTCGATTTCTTGGCGTGATGGGATCCCGCAATTTCCTCTGCACTTGCGTGTATCCGGAAGTTCCGAGCATCGTCTTTTTCACAGTGCGGTGAATGACGCTAACTGCAGACCATCCTGCTTGTGTAGAGACCAAGTCTTTGACCTGATGGGTACGTCAGAGTAGGAAGGACCGCAGTATCGAAAAGTAAGCACGGAGCCGGATGTACTCTGTCTTCTTTACTACTTCACCGATGTTTTTGAAGGCTTCTCATGCCGCGTGTCCTTCTGCTCAGCTCCCAAGCTAGGCTGTTCATCACGTTGATTTCTCTACCTCGATTTCTTCCAAATACATGTAGCTAGAGCATTTAGAGTCTTCGTTCTATTTGGCGTAAAGAGAGTATTAGCGACCTACTTCTCATGAGCCTGTCTTTGTTGAGTTCAGTCTTGAGCCGATACTTCCACAAGGGTAGTCGAATTCGGTAAGTGTCGCTCCGCGTTCTCAATGTTCGGTGCTTAAGCACGCCTGCAAAGCGGAAGTGATGTGAAAGTCGGCCGTCGACTTTCATTTCCATGTCTTCTCATTCTAATTCACGTATAATATTACACAGGGCGGCCCCAAAATTTGGGCGAGATGGTATCGCCCTGCTGAACCCCGCTCCGTGTGCGGAACCACCTGAAATATCTGACTTTCCACTGTTTCGAAAATTCCATAATCATTTCGCCTCCTTAGCCTGTATTAAAGAGTTTTTACAAAAAATAAGAAATTGATTAATTCGGGCCAAAAATTAAAACTTTACATCTTCCTATCATGAATGTCCGTTTCACAGATCTGAGCCTTCCTTTTGTTTAACAATACGATCCTATTCCCAACTCGTCAAAACGGTTCAAATGGTCCCTTCTCGATTCCGTTCCCATTTGCAAATCAGTTACACCTGTGCGGAATGAAAACTATCTAGATGCGTAATCGTACTGTGAGATGGGAAGGTTGACACTTCCCTCCCTTCAGGCTGGATCGCATTTCACGGCCACAGATTCAACGTAGGAAGATATATCGGAACCACTCTTATCTTGAAATTTGCCTTTACTTGTTATCTCTAAGATTCTCCATCCTTCACTTTACGCTCTGACTTGCGATCAGGATCATAAATCCGCTAAAGCACCCGATGAGCTCACACGTGTGTTGCCGACCTCGTTCTACTGTTATGAGTCGACACATGCCTTCGCTGCAGGGGTAAAAGTCTTGGTCTTCGAGATTCTGGTACCAATTAATCGGCCTCGGAGAGATGGAAAGCTTGGTTGGCCTAGGCGGATATCGGTCCGAGATTCGAACCCGTGACCTGCGCCACTTGCCACTACACCACTTCCCCCCTACACCACCTTCACACACCCTCTATAGGGGTACATGTATAAACTAACTGTGAGCCATGACACGGGAATCGTCTCCGCTGAGTAGTGTTAAGACCTCTCACATTTAAGGTTTGAAAGTTGAGTGGTCCTGCAGGAATCACAAAGGCGATCGTGCCACACTGACCCGTTTTCGGCCAGCAAATGGTTATAGCATGTGCCGGCAAATTCGTACAGGATTAGCACTAATTACTACGCGGGAGTTGATCACCACGCGAACTGAACCCCAACCCACCCATCCTTCTTCTCCCTGCTTAGAGAGGTCAATAAATGATTATCCTCCTGTCCGTCCCTAAATTACCATCACAAAGAAAAAGGAGCTTGAAGCTTGATTGAATTGCTCATTAACGATATAGGGCAGCAAGACTGCCGATTTCTAAAAACTTCATTTCTCTATTTTCAATAGTCAAACTAACGAAGGCCTACCAGTTCGATACAGAGGAAATATACAGAAAATGGAACTCCCACAAGAATTTCCTCCCTCTAAACAAGTGGTCCTTGTTTTACCCGTCGAAAAGATCAGCTCTTTCCTGTTAAGTACACGATCTCTATCTCTCATCCTAAAAGCCCCCTGTTGGGAATTCCGAAACCCATTTGACCCCCTTTTTCATGTTAATGCCAACAAGTAAAGCAGCAGAGAGGTTACTTGAACGACACACGGGCGGCTAAGGACCTTCCATGCGGAAATTCAATTGTTGCAAAAAAGGGCCGACAGCATTGAGGCACTGTTCAATCCATGATGACTAGGGTGAGTCCTTTGAAAGAACGCCAGGAAGCCATGGCGTCATCAGGGAGCCCTTCAACTTCACCAGGATTGCTTGAGGTACAATCCACGATAATTTTGAGGTAACCATTTGAAGTCGAAAAGCGAAAGTATTGGTTGGGAATGGTGCAACAGTGGTGAAAGAAGTGATAAAATTCGCCAACACTGCGAAAAATAAGGCTCCTCANATGATACGGAAGCGGCATTTGGACGAGATTCCAGTTGTTGCAGTTGTGCAAAGACCACATCAAATCAAAACTTTTCAGAGTTGCCCTTCACTGTCGCTATGGGTCATGACATGCTGTTTGAACTTCCTACATGGCTCCCATGTGAAGGGGCTCAGCCTGTGCAATACTGTTGAAACTCGTCCGTGCACACAAGAGACGAACTTTGAGTTTTATAAGGCCCTATCTCTGCCGTTTTCCGACCTACTAGCGGCACATATGGTGTTCGAGGGGCCAGAGATTTATCCTATCAGGACACCTCATAATCCATTTTACCGTGAACCATGCCCGTAAAAGGAGCGATTTGATCACGGAGACATGCCCCGTCTAGAATAGCGAAAAAGACCAGGATAATCCTCACTAAAAATTTTTCACGGGAGCATGTCGGTCCTGGTCCTCCAACCGGGAAAAGGAGCCTCGTCGCAAGCTCCCGTGAAAAATTTCTATTAATTGGGATTATCCTGGTCCCTTCCAGTTACCTGCCCTGTTCAGTGGGTTGAATCGTAAATGTTGATTGAGAATCGCTGAGTGAAGACATCTCAGCTAGACAGAATACCCACGGGCGTCCTTCTGGGCCGATGACGTGAAGAGCCACGCTGCTCCCTATTAAAGGACGACTTGAGCGTGCGTTCGGTCGTGCCACGATTTCAGGCGTCGCGCTGCGGTCGATGTTTCGGTTGCGTAGCCGGCGGCTTCGGCAGCTTTGTTTTTCCTCCTTGTGCATCGTCATCGATGGGTTTCCTGTGGGCTTCTGCTTTGTTTTGTGAAGTAGCTTTATGTTTTTCTTACTTGTGACCCGTACTGGTTGTGCTTTCCGTCTCATTCGGGTAGTTTATGTTCGCATGCTTGGGTTTTCTAGTTTATGGGAAAGTATCATACTCAACTAGCCGTATCATATAGTTGCTTCAATTCCCGAAGAAGAAAACCAAGTGATAATAGTTGGTGGAATGTCGTTTGTGTAGTCGGCGATTATCGGCTCGCGATCTATCCCAGATCTCTGCATATCCACGTTTCGCGTCTGCTGCGCTGGCCCGTCTAGGAGGCCATCCCGTTTCTATCTGTTCCACTCCCCTTTTAATGTCGACCATGTAGTGCTGGACGCTGGCTTGCCAATTTCAATCGAACGAATCGGGCTGATCGATCGAAACGGTGCCGTTTTGTGAGCATATTACGCTCTTCTGTGTTCATAAGTTCGGGAGGCTTTCGTTTTCGCAAGCCTACCTCACTCTGTTGGTATAAATGAACATATTACTCATCCATCCTTCATTTCATCACACTTATCGACAGCCCGTCTTCGTTCAAATCTCAGTGTGATTCGGAGGGACGCCAATCAATCGTTTTCGGAGAGGATGATCAGTGGGAAAGCACCGCCTTTTCACCCATACTTTTCTTTAGGTAGCTAGCTACCTGTCATGTTAGATATTCATAACGGTACGTCGACGCTAGTAGTTTTGGGGATTGGCGGATGCTGGCTGTACTGGAAGCACTTCTGAGAAAGTCCTGGCCATAACCACTAACATGGCTTACAATTGCTTTTCTTTTGTAATTCTGTCAGATTTATGTCTAGAATTGTAAAAGGATTTGGTTATCACTTGTTATACCTGCCCTAGTTCTTTTCGCTTTGGGTTGGACCGAGAGACCGTCCTTTGTGTGTCCCATCATACGTCAATACCCTTGTGAATTTGGGCATGGTTGAGCGGAAAGGGAAGTTCAATCATGGTTCAGTGGACCTTATGGAGTTATGAATATGCAAATTTGCCGCTCAATGGAATGCATTTTTTGAATAGTAGTCTTCGACAGGGCAGCTAGTCAAGTCCATTTCTGGTTGTGTTTCTGTGAAGCAGTAGCGCCACATCATCAGCATTGAACTTCTTTTACGTTGGCTACAGCCTACCTAGAAACCACGGGTAAATGTCGAAATTAAAGTTCTCGTCTGTCATACTTTCGAAATCGTGATGTTGAACTAGGTTACTCACTCATGCGTTCTTTCTCTGTCATCATTTTTCGTCGCAGTCATGGCAGCCATCTCCTCTTGAAATATTTTGTTCACTTCATGAATCTTAACAACAACAGCAGTTGTTCTCATGAATTTTCATTTTCTATATGGACATCTTTTTCTTATGACTTATTTGAGAAACGCCTTCGCTATCCTTTTTTCAACAATGTATTTTGTTAGTTTCTCTAGGAAAGAGAGTAGTCACAGCTTGTGAATTTATGCCGTCAATACTAAAACACTCATCACGCGATTGCGTCACGGCTTTTCCTACCCAGAATGGGAGATTAACTAGTTCTGACTGCTATGATTGATCAAAAATGATGGTGTCCCACATATAGTTCATACTGATCTTCGAATTAATGAGCTTTTGACTACATGTGACTAAAGTAAACGAAACCAGATATGAGAAGTAGCCTTGCCGTAAGGCATTCATGACAAGGCTACTTGTCTATAGCTGGTTTCGATTACCTTATGGTCATATATTCGCAATATATTCCGGGGCGAATTCCCAGTCATATGAAAATCTTATTTAAGTTTTTTGAATTGACCTATCCAAAGTGACCTTCATACTGACCTCTTGGTCTTGCTGATTTTTGCTGTGCCATGCTTCTACTTCAGTTGTGTTTTTTTTTCAAACTGAAGGGGATAAAAGAAATCTGTGAGAAAGTTTGTGGTAAATTCGTTTGTGTTTGTGAGAGAATTCTTTGTCGATGACTGTTCGAATAACCGGTTGTATATCCGCATAGGCGTGCCATTGTGAATAACTGAAACCAGAACATTCATTTTAGAGAGGCAAGTAGGGGTGGGAGATCTCATTGAATCGCGCTTACAGGTTTTCCGACTTTTGTTTTAAATCCGACATCGTTTCTCATCATCACTGTCGCGGTTTCATTTCCGCTCGACGTGCGTCAAAGTGCTCTACAGGCTTCGTTTCTGTGTAACAACACGATAGCTTTTTGGGTGAATATCGATTTCATTGGTGGACATTAGCTTGATGTGATCTAAGCCTATTTACAACCCTAAATCGATTCTCCTATAGTGGCTTCAAAATTGCTTGTGGATCTATGGTGTGGGAGAGTTTTACCGTTTTCAACGGGACTCTTTCCTTCCGAGGGGTCCACGTCACCATGAAAGTTGCGTTGATACGAGCAGCTCACCCTCACGCTACGTATTCTCCCGGTCCTCATTTTTGCCACAGCCTTTTTCTTTTCTCAAAGGAGTGCTTCGACAAGACGATTCTATTTCGTCCATTCTTGCTAGAACCCCTTGTTTTTTCCAAATCCCCCTCTATTTCAGGAAGCATTATGAATAGTCACTACTTTTACTTTTCATCTCATTTCTTCCTTAGTTTACCTGACATTTCCCAATGACACTGTATTGGTACAGCATGCTAACTCAGCCCGTTTACTACTACCCCTTAAACAATTCGCAATAAAGCGGTAAATGCCAAGGGTAGCTAATTTCAATACTACTCTGCCGTACAGGTTTCCTACGCCTGAACCGTTTTATTGATCGACGTTTCGAACAAACCGTCGTTTTCGAAAATAGTTCGAGGCTCCAAGCCTGTGACTTACCTGACCAAGCACCTGAACGCGCAAGGCTACTTACAACTCCAGGAAACACGAATGTCAGAAGATCCCAGCAAAGCAACCAACCATCTGCGGTTCCATCGCTAACATCTCACTCGATAATGTGTAAAACAAGGGGCCAATGAGGGACCATTGCCATCGTTAGATAAGAATTATGCGGTGACCCAAAGCCCACAGAAGGGAATAAAGGGTAGCGAACTTCTGTTCAGTCTTTCTTCTCAGCTCCATCCTCTTCTTCACATTCGGTTCCTGTTGCATTATGGCTTGAGCGAAATATTTGGTCTTGGCGACTGTCTGCCACTGATTTGGACATGCTATGCTTGTCATGTTTTCAATGCCTTGGCATATACGCAGAGGGCCTTCTTTCCTTAAGTTTAATAAAAGAGCCACTTTGAATGTATCGGGGATGGCTTCTGTTTTGGCAAGTGTTTACGGCTATATTAATCGCTGCCCAGGCGAGCTATACGTGGTGTCAGATTGCCTCGCCCCGTCCTTTTCTTCCATAAGCGCTGCGCTTGCTTGGAAATTACGCATTTCGTCGGGGGGCATGGAGTGTCTGCCGCCTTCTTCTTCTAACTCTCGCAGCCACAATTCTCAATAATCAATGCTCGTAAAGCCGAGCACTCGCCTCATCATGAAGAAAAATCTTCGTGTAAATCGAAACCGTCAACGCACCCTCAAATCTATGGAGCTATGTGCAGTGACTTAGTTAACGGAGCTTTGTTGTCTCCTCTTCATTGTTATGTCTTATTTTTTCGCCTGAATCTTTCAATTCCAACGTGCATATACGCCGAAGGCCATGACTCATTCTTGATGTTTCGACCACATGGCATTCGCAACTCGTTACAACACTTTGTTCGACCACCAGTTTCCAGTCCGCTTGTAACAAGTTGTTTGCGAACCGACAATTACTGAACTGATTTATAAATTCTTCTTCCTAACTGAAATGAAAAGTAGTAAAGAAAGTTTTTACAAGTAAAGATATGTGCAATTAGATTCTTTGAGGAAGTACTGTATGAATACAAATCAGAACGAATTCTAGCGTTGTCAACATTGTTTCCAGTATACACGAAAGATGAAAACAAGGTTGTTCCGATGGCCTGAAGTCCTGCAGATTTTACTTATCTCACTTTTTTTTCTGGAATGACCGTCCCCTCTCTGTCTCTGTTCCTCTTCTGATTCAAATGAATTTGTGACTGCTCCTCTAGTTGGTGATATCTTGTTATTTCAACTTTTTTGTGTGAGATTCTGTTGTTTTCATCAATCAAATCGCCATGTTTGAAAGTTGGTAGAAAAAGAGTACAGGAGTAGTGTTTCGGGGTTTGAATCTTTAAAATAACGTTGGATTCCGGTGCAGTCTGTCCTATTTGAGTAAACTATCCAGGTAGTTGCAAAATGAAAAAGGAAAGATATGCGATTGGAGCAGTTTCACGAAAACACTTGCGTTGCTAAAATTTTTTGTTTACGGTCTAAATCGTTTGGTCTGTTTCATTGTTCTGAGCTAATTCAGATGAATTTTATCGGAAGGAAGAAGTTCGTAATAGTTCTATATGCATTTTTTGTTGTAGAAGGGTAAATAGCAGAGGCTCTCTGGGACTCATCTGAATTCTCCAAAATTCTGTTATGGAGTAGGTGGAGACCGTTGTGGGATCGTGCATGATCTAGGGTCTTAACTTGTTAACAAAAAATATGTCGGTACATCTTTTTCATTTCCTAGCACCCATAACTCTGGAGGAGTTCAGTTTTTCACAGCTTTGTAAGATTGGGAAAGCGATACTGCGTCTTTGCTCCTGAAGTGATGCACCGCACAAATCATGAGTACCGCACTTTTCTTGAGTGGCCATATCTTTCCAGTATTGATTGATCAGGTCATACTGTGTTTGAAATAATTTTTTCTAATAGACAAGTGAAATGTCCTTCCCTTGTTTAGCGCTTGTAGGAGCCGCCGATTAGTTGAACGTCTAAAACAATGTGGATCGCATAACTTTGGGGGGAACAGCTCTTAGTCAGGCGTAGTTGCTGAGAATAGGGAGACAGTACGAATTAGATTTCTGCGTTTAATTAATCCCATGGTCAGTAAGCTTGCAATTTCCTTGACTAGGAGCTCGCGTCCCCGCTCATGTTAGCTGCGATGACTCCTGTGCAGTATCGATCGATTGTTGCTTGGGTGGGCGATGCGACGGCGGCGTCCTCCCTCCGCTCCGATGTGTCATCATCTCACACAACAGCTCCATTGCCTCATCCTCCGTACATCGTTATACTTGTGTACGTCATCACTAGCTGTTCTCCCGTAGTTGTCCCCCCTCCCTTGTGCGTTGTCCTGGTTCGTAAAAGTGTGCCATCATTCTGTTTTGCGACCAGAAGTCGCGGCGTCGGTCCAAATTGGTAATCGTATTTAGGCGACATGATGCTGGGCCGCTTCTCGCGGCCATTCGCCCATACTATTGTTATAATTATACTGTTTTTCTCATCTCATCCTCTTCCATTTCTGATTTTCGGCAAAATTTGCCGAGGAATTATGCTATCCCATTGTTCTCATTTCCATTGTGTCCTGCACTCCTATTTTTCTAAATAGTTCGTCGCCGATTTTGATAGTTCAGATCAAAATTACCTTTCAAACAGACTTTCCATACTTCATGAATTCATTTCTTTAATGTGATAAGCTGTTTTTACTGCTTCGAATATGTTATGTTGACAAATATTCCAGCAGGTTTTCTTGACTATTTTAGGTGGTCCTCTTCATTGAGTAGAAAGCTTTCATTCTGTACGGTAGCCTTCTCGTGTTCATCTCGCGAGCTTGGCAATAATTTCATTATTTTTCTATTATGTTGACCAGTAGCGCAGTGACGCTTGTAGGCCTGATTAATTTCGAAGCATGCGTATTTCCTTCGATGCATTAAACGATTGGTTGCATTGTGCCCTCACTATTGACGAATTTCAGGGATTCTGCACGGGTAGTCCCTCTTTAGATAGTAATTATGGCCGCAATTAGAAAAAAGGTATGTTACTAAAACGGCTTTTTTACGCTACCTACACCAAAACGTTTTTGTTTAGCTTGTGATTGTCGGTGATGGAGCCTGTGGTAAGACTTGTTTGCTGATTGTCTTCAGCAAGGATCAGTTCCCAGACGTGTATGTCCCGACCGTTTTCGAAAACTATGTTGCGGATATCGAAGTGGATGGGAAACAGGTTTGTCATCAGAATGGTAGTATACATGTTTAATTAAAATCTTTTTCCTCTTTATGAATTTCGGTAAAAATCCTTTTTTTTTTTTGCTCCCTTGGATTCTTGATGAGTGGGGTAACTTGCATATTCAGGTTGAGCTAGCGTTGTGGGATACTGCTGGTCAGGAGGATTACGATCGTTTGCGTCCGTTATCATATCCAGACACCGATGTCATACTCATGTGCTTCAGTATCGATTCACCTGATTCACTGGAGAATATTCCCGAAAAATGGACTCCTGAGGTAAGCAGTTTCGATAAATTTTTTTTTCATTAGTCGGATGAGTCATAACGATTCATTTGGTTATGGATTGCTTGGGAAAGTTCAAGATGACGCACATATTTTTATAATACCCCTTCTTTCTCAATATTGCGGATGTCCGAGTCTTGTAAATCGGTTACAAAATTCGAGAGCGAAATTATTGATCACCTACGCAAAACGCTGGATGAAAAAGTCGAGAATTTACGTGAGAATAAGCTGAACTGTGCTGCACAAGCGCAGAGATCTAACAGCGATGTATCGGAAGTGGGAATATATGTGAATTGAACGTTTTTATCTTTCTTCACATGCATGAACATCAAAAATAAATAAAAACGTCGCTGTGAATGTAATCAACTTGAACATGCAAGCACGTAACTGGGACGCTGAACAAGCACAAGCGGTCACGAAGGTGATGTGCAAGTGCTGTTGGGAAATTGTAAGAAAGATGGTTAATGCCACATGGTCATAAGGTAAAATCGTGGATTCGTTCAACAGTGGATCGTATCGATCTTCATATTGACGGAATAGCTGAATTGTGGAGAAAGGAGGGAGAACGTAACATTCGTTTAGAAACTGGGCGATGGGGACCACTCCACTATTTTGTTGAGTTGTGAGTGGAAGTGAGAAAAAGGAAGGAGGGGGCCTTTGTTAAAGAAATGCTACTGTATTTTCTTTCCGTCATAACCATTCGACTGGTTACCGATTGAATCTCACCAAGCTTTCGAAAGAGTTAAGTGGGGAGAAGCTTCCTCCTCTGCTAACGACATTGTCCTCGCTTTGTGGTCTTTGAGCACTGATGTGTTGCCGAGATAAGGTTCTTGCAGAGTATCACCTTGCAGGAATCAGAATGATTTGGAAAATGGGAAGTGTGTGTAGGCGCATGCTCAGTGATGTGATTATAGCCGCAAACATAAAAAATGTTGGGTTGTCGGAACTCTTCTGAAAGCGAAGGTATAGTAGCCTGTAATGGTACCTCCATCGCAACATCTTGGAAGGTGAAGCGGTCAGGCGAGTCAAGCTGCAAATTCTCTGGGGATTGGTACTAGACTCGCGAGAAGAAGAAAAAGTTGGTCCATATATCGTACCGATCCCGTTTTGCCACTATACGCATGTAGGACTCAATGCAACACAGATTAAAAGTAAAATAAGTACGTGTCGCATTCAAATAAGAGGTTGATCAGTGCCAAGCAGTTTATTTTTGTATTATTTAGTTCCCAAAGTTTTCAAGTTTTTCGAAGTGTCATCAAAGTGATGGATTGCATGCCGGTCTTGAAACACAGACTGTGACCGCCAGTTGAATTCGATTAGTGTTCTGGATAATTTATTACCACCCTTTGTCATTTATAACACCGTTTCCACCATTTACTAATTATTTTTCGAAATGACCCTTGGAGAAAATTGAGATAATTGTTTTTGAGTTTCTTGGTACTTACATATTAGCCTTATTCATATATTCGTATTCCCCAATTAACTACTCCATTTAAAAGTCCGATCGCAGTATTTAAAGAAATATAGATCACTTTCCAAAACTGTGAATGTCGCCTACTTGTTTCTGCTACCTATTAAGAAATCATGATCAGCATCTGAAATATTGATACGGTGATTAAAATGGAGGCTTGTTGAATGGTTTGAAGGTTCCAAAAAGTGCCAGTCATCAGACAGTACTTATGGTGTACATTTTACTTTGCTGCCAATATTTCTGCTTTCAGGTCCGGCATTTCTGTCCTAATGTACCCATTATTCTTGTTGGTAACAAGAAAGATTTGCGAAACGACCCTCAAACTGTGCGAGAATTGGCTAAAATGAAGCAGGTATGTTGATTTATGTCTCTTTCTAATACATTATTGCCCTGAGCGATTGAAATTATTGCTCGGACCAGTTCGCGTTTTATTGTATAGTAGGTACACCTATAATTTCCTGCTGACAATCTCCAATCGTTCCACTGTCTAAGCTCAGCCTGCCAGTGTAGTAGGGGTCTGGCATCTTCCCCCGAACTGCGTGTCGCGCTTGCCGCACGCGATCGCGCGCAATGAAAGGGAGGATTTGAATCCCGAATGGAAGGATGCGGAGAGTTGCCGCAGAACCACTGTTGCAGGCCATGGGAATTCGGGGAAAAGTTCCGTTAACCGTGTAGTAGTGAAGAGTGTCAGTGGAAATTCGTGTTTCAGCTAGGATCCACGTTTTATGCCTTCATTTTCGTTCTTCTGGGGTCTGTCTAAATTAAACGTGCACTTTCCGATAACATTCCAATGTGCTCTCGCTCTGAAGGCAAGCTATCCTTGCAGAATTTCATTTTGAACATTGCAACCTCTGATCCCGTAGCGCCGTACTTTTTTCAACTCACTGCTGCTAGAAGACTTGTTTTTGCTGATGCCCTAAGGTGAAGTAAATTCTGTCCAAGAGTGTTCTCATGAACTCAATCCATTTTCATTCCTTTTTACCTGAGTTCCATTGCAGCAACTCAAGCGCTTGCGTTTTTGAAGTTAACTACGACTGAGATTTCTTTCTTTTGATGAGTCAGTATTGCAGGAACCTGTTAGACCTGAACAGGGACGCGCGATAGCCGAGCAGATTGGAGCTTTTGCATATCTAGAGTGCTCAGCGAAGACTAAAGATGTAAGTTGTCGTTTCTACTCGTACATTTCTCTGGTTTTCCTAAATTTTCCGTTCACAAAGTGATTAATCGTTACAGGGTATTCGCGAGGTTTTCGAGAAGGCAACACAGGCAGCACTTCAGCAGAAAAAGAAAAAGAAGAGCAAGTGTGTCTTACTGTAGAACCCTACGTACAAGTTCGCTTTGCTTATTCTCTTGTCCACGCATCTTTAATTACGACGTTTTCTTGTTATACGAGGCAGAGCCATCGTTTTCCAAAATCCCGTGTAGCTGACTCCACCTTTCTTTTCTCCCCTGCTGCGATCTGCCAAGGTGCTGCCGGCCCTAGCTATCGATTTTCCCTTCTCCATTTTCTGATCTTAAATGTGGTCATTCGTGCGCCTAATTTTGAGACGGTATTCCCATCCGCCGATACCATCTAGCCTCTTGTTTTGGCTTTGTTCTTCGTAACGATTGGCTATTTTGTAAGGTTCAGATTGTTAACTTTGCACTGTAAGGATTCACATGTCTTATCACTTTATTCGAGATAAATGATTAATAATTGCTCTATGAAAATCTTTCTGAAGGTCTTCAGTAAACTTGTCAATCGATTAAAACAGTTTTTCGAGTAGTTGTTCGTCGGCATCGTTGGGGATGGTGACGTGGAGGTTTTCGTTCTGCAAAAATGTTTGTTGTTTACATTAATCTCAAACATTCACTGGTTTTTGCTCACCCTATGGCGTACCCTGCCTTTATGTCTTTGTAGGGGAATGATTGCGGTACTATTTGAGTGAAAGGATTTACCATGGGCTCGCTAAGAGGATAAAGTTGCTTGCTTCCTACACTTGCTTAATGATTTAGTAAGGTTTGATTAGAAACGTTTCCGTTGTTTGTATGCCTGTTTTTGCTATCATGGGAATGAGATGCTGTAATTGAGACAGAATAGACGGTTATGCCTAGTCCCTCATGCAGACTTCGTAGCGGACCTCTTTGAGTCGGTCAAGCTTCCCTTTCATTCGAAGTTCTTGGGTTGATCTCACACATGTCATTGAAAATAAAAACCTTTCTTTGTAAGATTCGCCTCTAAAAATGTCTTTGCCCTGATCACAAGCGATTACCTATCCACTATAGTTCGGAAAAGTTAGTGCTTTTAGACAAATCGTGCCATATTCGGGGACGAGTCTGCATTCAAAGGTATATTTTGGTAATCGGAGAGACCTCAGGTCTTGTGAGCTTTTACTCATTTCATTCAATTCACTCAAAACCCTGGCTAATTCACGTTCTCCGGGTGAATAGCCAATTGAGATACAGGGCCTCCAGTTCCAGCAGATTGGCACTATAGAATAATGGGAATAGCTTGCACTAGTCTCACCAATGTTTGCGTTCTCTGAATAGCTTCTTGCGCCTTTCGATTTCCTGACCAGCTACGTCGAGCCACGCCATTAGAAACGTCCCACTGAAGCATTGACGTTGCTCGCTTCTCGGCCTCCTGCAAATGTAAATGTACTTACTCGCTCATTTGAAAGAAATTCGCCCTTAATAACCAAGTAAAATCACAAATTGGCAGCATTAAGACTGGGACTGAATGGGATTTCTGATGATGCTGCATGAGACGGGCTTCGGCCCGCTAGATTCTGTCCCATCGATTCCTCATAAAGCGCTTCAGTCGCAGAAGCTTCGGATTATATTTGCTTTGTTAGTTGAATTCGAGCTGATATGCCTAAGTACCTCGGATCCGTCGAGAAGCAATCCGAAGCCACCGTTGATCACGTCACCCCATCCGACTCCGCCTCCGTTATGCAATGACACCCATGTGGCGCCTCGGAATGAATCACCTGAAGCGGGATGACGATTTTTTGCGACAAAAAACACAAGTATATCATAATAAGTCATACCTATAACGTTCTGGACAGCCATGTCGGCTGTAAATGCACTACCGTCGCTGATGTTAGACGTCTCGCGGAACGGGGAATCAGTTCCCGAAACGTCATGGTGGTCCCTTGCTATGACGATCGGAGCCTGAAATTAGTAAATGACATCACAGGAGCTTGATTACTTCACTTTGGATAGCGGTCATCGTGTTCAAAGCTATTTTGAGGAAGCGATTTCGAGAAACCTTTCGAGAAATAACACCCTTCCCTTTCCTTCTTTCACGAAATTTGTTTTTCCCTTACTGTCCCTAAGTATAAATCAGAGCTGAAATGGAAAGGTGGCTCAGCTTATAAATACAAACAATAAATATAAACTAGGTGCTCCATACAGTTGAAGACTGATCCCTATATGCTTCCTAACATTTGTAATCTGTATTCATTTAGTCTTTGGGACTTTTATCTTGAATAAGAATCGGAAGCCTTGATCTCTGGGGACTCGATTTTAGTAAATTCCTTTGAAGAAACTCACTTTGACTTTCCCCTTTCTGACAGCATCGTTGAACGCCACAGCGAGTGCTATACGTCCTTCTTGATCGGAATATAGGATCCGAGCCTGGCTTCCCACTACAAGACGGTTCTCGGCAGCACCTTCGATCCACTTCTTATTGTCCATGTACTGTTGCAGTACATGTACTGGCACTGAAGTATTCGTGCATTTTAGCGCTGTGGTCTCTTCTTAACTCAAACATTTTTTCTTGGAAAGACAATCAAGTGCAGCAAGGTAATCAAATAAATTTTGTTCAAGGGAAAAACTATTAAGAGTTATGATTGGTTCGAGTCTACGCCGTTCAACTTGGTTACAAAGGGAAATATCCACTTTGCCGCATCTAAATTGTTATTGTTGGAATTTGCTTATAATAAGAAACAGTTTGCGTAA
This sequence comes from Haemonchus placei, assembly GCA_900617895.1. Classification (NCBI taxonomy): domain Eukaryota; kingdom Metazoa; phylum Nematoda; class Chromadorea; order Rhabditida; family Trichostrongylidae; genus Haemonchus; species Haemonchus placei. The sequence continues at coordinate 15,429 of UZAF01017879.1, forward strand.
TGAGAAGTGCTTTTATAACGGAATGGGCTCAAATAATGAACCATAGCACCTTTGCTTTTCAGGAGTTTCTCGATCACCTCGCACGATATCCGATCTGTTTGCGCAAGATCATTAGGTTCTTGAGATGTGCACACCCAACGGAACGGGCCAAAACCCATCGAGAAAATGTCCCTGAAAGAAGTGTCTGATATGATCGGGCAACGACGACATTCCTCGACCGTAATTTATACGCGAAGAATCAGTTGAATTGATAATACATTCAAATGTATCTTAAGGATTTTTGAAATTACAATGAAATACCATGAGATTAGTGACTGAAGAAAAATCTAGCAAATAGCTGGCATAACCTGGTTTGACTCTTCCCACCTGTCTAGCCTTTATTTGTCGGGCATTTACTCTGCCCACCTTGCATGTCAACCAAAAATAGACATGAGAACCGTGCATGTCTATTTTTTTGCTTCAGTTTTTGGGGTATTTATTTTCTATTTTTTGCGACCCTTCCTCAAATGCCATCCGTCGCTGCAACTCTCATGCACCTATCTATTAGAATACCCCTGTTTGTATAGGCCTTCTCATTGGAACTTTCCCATACATGATCAAATGAAAACATACAGCGCTGTTAGAGATGCCTGCATATTCTGCAAATACGAGACATCAAATTTGCAGGCAGCCTATACTTCGACCATATCCGATGAATGTATGCCTGCACGTTACCCTTTCGGGGTGTGACTACCTGCTATCGCATTCTGCATTTGTTTCTTTGTGAGTGAAGTGTGATTTAGTACTTTGCCGAAGAGAGGATCATGTGCCAGTTCAGGTACCTGAAGACAGGTCATAAAAATCGCGCAGGGCTAGAATTTGACGGGAGGTCGGTCAGAGCCAGCGTTTTCAGTGCAACTCACTTTCACTGGCTAACTACGGCTATTGTATCCAAAATCATTGAAACTAATGCGTAATAGCTGCCGGTCAATGGATGATTCCTGGTAATATCTAATCTCTTAGATGGTGGGCAAAGAACGGTAGCATTTCTCAGAATACAATCTGAACGAAAACTCTTACTGTGAGAAAAAAATCGAATAAGAGCCAGTAAATAGAAGTGGTTTAGATTGCAGAAGACAGAACATCACTACTACTGACAATTGAATGAATTGAGAAGATTCCTCTTAGCTTATCTCTATGTCTATTTCATCCACGTTCACGGGAGATACCATTTAGTGGTGTGGTGTTGTGAAGTGGACACCAGTTACCGCAGAAGCATGATCCGGGCATCGAATCCCAGATCGGTATTCGCCCAGGCAACCAATCTTCCATCCTTTCTAGCCAATTAATTGTCACCAGAGTTGTCTGGGGGATTTCTGCGCTTACTTGTACGTCGACTGGTCACCGCTGGTCTTCCTATGGTCCTCGCACCCATCCAAATCCCACTACGATTCCGAATGGAAGTCGGGTGAGCTGGCGCATCCCAAGAGAAGGACTGATTTTGCATCTGCGCTTTATCTTTAAAGCCTTTTATCTTGTCAAAGAGGCCTTGACATCGCAAAGGAGAATTCTGTCGATCCCTGGACCATAAGCTTTGTGCTCAAATATGTTGTGATAGATGAATATAGGCATAATTTACCTACTTAGTGTGACATGTAATTGAAATGAGCCGAAGTCAATTACAGAAAATCCATGACAGTCGTGACAGGCGTAAAACGTCGGAATAGGTTTTTGAGGCAAGGGTAAAGGTAAGTAATGGGATTGATAGTTGGCAAATAAATTCTGCTTTGTCATTGTTGCTTTCCATTGAGAAGAGAATTATCGTTCCTTTAAGATTAGTAATGGTCGTGACAAGAATACCCTTGGGACTTCGAAAGCCTTGCCTTGTATGATCGTACCACCACTGACTTTTAATGGCGGACGTTCTTGATAAAAAAAGAATAAGGGCAATTTTTTCAAAAGCAAAATTTATTTCGTACAAAGTGCCTTATTTTGTTTTAGAGAAGGATGTCAATGGGTTATGACCTGAGTAAGGTTGTTTTCAGATGAAATTCTCTCGACATCCCTAGTATTGTCATTATGTAGTGTAACATCCAAGAGGAGCTCCACTTCCCATGCTCGTCAGGCCTCACTTTTATATTCGCTACGATCTATACAGGTTGAATTTCTAGAGCGCAAAATAATTAGCTTGCATGAAGATGAAACGTCAAGTGCGGAAAAGGCAAACGACCAGCATCTGCCGCTCTTTGCTTTCAGTCACCAGTGAAAGACCACTCTTGATGATTGAGCTGCCTTCGTGGAATATTCTCAGATGGAATGACAGCTGAATGATGGTTTTTGCGATCAAAAACGAGGAAGATGCTTCTGCGGAAAAAGCAAATTTAATAAAAAAGCGGCACGACTTGGCGGAGAACTCAATACGTTATAAAGAGGACTTGATTGACTGGGAGCTACATTACTGATCGCTTTTCATCCAATGATAATAGCACCAAGTTATGGGTGGATTCCACCAGTTTTTGTGGACTTTCCATTTCGCAGACCTCAAAACTTCACATTAATTACAACGAATGTGGAAGAAAATGACTTGGGGTGTAGGCTCATAATTTTTTCGAAAGATTCTATCATGGAATGAATAGCTCAGCGATGGAAGGTCTTTTCGAAAGGTCTACTGCACAATTTTAGAGCATAAAATCGAAAGGGAACTAGAACCGGAGAGTAATGACACCCTTTTGGTATAAACACACATTAATACTGTTCATTTACTCATTTACATAGAAATCCATAATCATTATTCAGCTCTTTCTTCATCCAACGGAAAACTTAGGATCTATCAAAATGGAACGGAACCTAGCTGGAAAACGAGGAAGATTCCATTTTGGAATTTCCTGGCCTTCCGTTATGTATTTGGGAGTCGCAGGATTCACTCAAAGTAAAAGGCAATGTCGATTTCGCATTTGTACTACTCCAATTCTTTGCAGTTATCAACTGAGATCCTTTTAACCATTGTATGACACAACTCGATCGGTTCCACAAGTTTTTGCCCAACAGTTCTGTTCTGTGGGTATGAGAGTTATGTTTGCAACTGCACGTGGAAGCTATAAGAAGAATGATGGCTGTAGGTGCGACAGGAGCACTGGCACGATTTGGGGCGGCACCTGATGCTTTCTGGAAGCTAAAATCAGCATCCTTGCGATACTAGTTTGGCCGGAGCGCTCCAATTCAAGAATTGCACGTAAATAAAGAAGTGGATCTTGGACAGCGCCCACAATAATCTACCCTACACATGATGGCAGGATGCCCCTTGAAGGGAAGGGTAATCAATCATTTTACTGTGTAAACTATGTGAGGACGGTTTTTTGATGAAGCTTTGGAACCAGCGCTAATGGATTTTGAGCACATCTACTAGCTCAATGATTCTGCTTGGGTGAAGACCTCCACGCTCTCAAAGTCACCATTGCTTACAGAGGCTTTGCACACGCTTATAGTTTAAAATGTTTGGTATTGTTATTACTGGCATTCCATTTCAGGCAGTAATGCCTGAAATGGAGTGCCAATATGGGTCGTTAAGACTGTTGCTCATGGATACGGACAACGGTCTCCTCTTTTTGAGCATTCATAATACAATTGGACTGACTCGAGGATATGAATGGCCTGGCTTTCACAAATGGTATGAGTCGACTTCTATTGGAAATTTGAATCGTTTTTTAGGTGGCCCTGCAAGTCCACACATTTGGGTAGAATCCCTTCACAAAGACAAAGCGAGATCAGTCCTTATCTGCTGAATGTTCATCTCGTCTTAGGACAGTCAGATCACCCTCATGAAAGAATGGTTCGAAAATACAAGTACAGTACAGACGGCACTGACAACTATGGCCCAATCTGCCTACTGTCTGTAATCTACAAACTTTTCTCACGCGTCATCCTCAACAGGGTTGGCAGAATACTACAAGAACAGCCAAGCACGGTTTCGGAAAAGGTTCAGTGCAATCGATCACATCCATACCGTTACAAGATCCATTAGAGTATCGCAAGAGCACAAAATGTCGTTATGTCTTACGTTCACCGTTTTGAAGAAAGTCTTCGATACCGTCAAGACAGGAGCGGTAATTGAAGCCCTGGCAACCAGGGTGTTCCTTCTCTTTATCTTACTGTATACAGCGCGCTAGCGTCTGTGTTTGTGTGTTTGTGTGTATGTGTGTATGTATGTGTGTGTTTCGCTGGAAATCCAGTAGCTACTGTTCTCTTAGACCAGAGCTTTTGATTTCGGGAGAGTGCGGGCAGCGAGCCAACCGTAACCCAAAACTTAGGAGAGCCCGGCGTTAGCCGGGCGATCCGACTGGTTTTGTACGACGAAGCTCTCGAGCCCTATAACTTCACTACCATGATTTTACTATTCTATAAGGAAGTCATTGTCAACCTAAAGACATGGGTTCAGCAGGGCCATGCCATTTCGCCCAAACCTTTCAGTGACGCTTTCGAGAGCAACGTCTCGTTACTTTTCGAGGACATCTTTGAGATGGGAAGACTTGGAAGTGGAGGTTGACAGCTGCTACTTGCATCATCTCATCATCATCGGCTACTTCTGCAAACTACATCGCGCTTATAATACCGAATATCGAGTGGGCAGAAGGAACACTGGCAGAATTTGAGGACGTTGATAAAAAGATCGCCTTGCGACTGAATCTAGCGCGATGTTTTCTAGAAACAGATAGGATCCCGATGCTCCTTTCACACTCGATGGTAAGACAGAATGCTGAACGCTGATAAGACTGAAAACTAAATCTAAGCTCAAGAGGAACACTTCAAAGCGCCAGACGAAACGATTATCCAACCAGGAAGGACATATTCCAGAGTGTTTTTTTCTTGAATGATATTGTGACGAATCACTTACCCCATGATGTCCTGCATATATGAAGGATATCTGAACGTTTTATCGTCTTTCGACTTTGGATCGCGCAGATCCGCCCCGGCTCTCTGGCACTCCACTAAAAATGCATTTCCATAGTCCCAGAAATGCATTCCTCGGGCAGCCAGCTTGTCTATGGCAGCTATTTGCCTCAGAAGACTGTAAAATTATGTTCTTGGCAGTAATGTAGTGAAGGAAAAGGTTCAATTTGATTTTACCTTTTCTGGACGAGTTCCTTGAAGCGTTCTGGATCCTCAGTCATCATCGTATTGGCCTTTTCTACACTGATTCCTACGGGATAATATCCACCAAGGAAAGGATTGTGTAGCGATGTTTGATCTGAGCCCAGATCAACCAAGAGCTCCTTTTCAGCTGCCAGGCGCTCCCTAGAAATGAAGGTTTCATCGAGAACTCAAGCGAAAGTGACGCTTACCATAAATCCACCACATTTCCCAAATAACCGATACTTCTCGTCTTCTTTTCGTCACGATATTTCTTGATTAATTTCACGATTTCGTCCAAATCGCTCGAATATTCATCCAACCAGCCTTGTTTGTGTCGCTTCAAAAGTGCGTCCGAAATGACCTGTATTAAAGCTTGTTGAAGATTTCAAAAACGTTTTTGAGAGATCTGCCATCAAATAACACAGAAGAAATGAAAACACACTTGAAAAGTGAACAGGTTTCCCCTATTTTTTCTGTCTCTTCACTCATTTTCAGCTCATTTTCTGTCATTTAGCAATCCTGGATTTCCTCTGCCCTTCGTGCCACTCAGGAGCGAAAGCTTGGTAGAAGATGCCATCAAAGCGACAGGAGACGCAACGCGTTGACTGCCCCTTACCAAGGAAAAGATTGCCTTTGCACTCCTTAGAACAAGTGAGAAGAAGGCGATGATCTCTATAAAGGTAAGGATTGCCTTCATCTGCAAATCTGTCTTCGTTCCTGTTATGCACAGAAGTTTTCAGTGAGATGGTATACTGGGAGGAAAAGCCTTAGTGGAGGCGGAAAATCGATTCGTGTTTTTACCAAAGAAACAGCTGAAGCTATATAAAAATAGGTTCAAGATGGTGCTTCCCTTGCGTAGATCGTGGAGGGCGGAGGTGGTGTAGTGACAAGAGACGCTCTATCACACGAGCTTGGTCACGGGTTCGAATCCCGGATCTCGATAACCGCCTAACCAACTAAGCCCTCAATCCCTACGGGATAGAATTGACTTATACATTGGCTGGCCACCGCAAACCATTGCATAGGAAACACACGCATTCTATATGTCTTCTGATGGGATTGATTGACTTTCCAAGGCTTTATCTGTGAAGACAGAACCTCAGGAATATATGGTCTAATTATTGATTAATAAGCATGTATTTATTGCAGAGGGACGGAGCAGGATCTAAGACTTTGCTTTCATTTGAATGCAGGGCATCTAACAAAAATGATATCGAATTCAGTTATCTAGGGAGCAGAAGAAAATGACAAGAAACCAAGAACGAGCTTCACTGATCTTATAGTCCATTTGTCAAATGGAACTACGAACACGGAGTATTCATTGCTCATATTCATCGCCAACTGGACCAATAATGGCGTGAAGTTGCATTGTGAAAGCCTGAGAATGTCTTGAATGAGAATGTTCACCAAAGGAAGAACGAAGGCAAGGAGTGATCGTGGGGACTCTTAAAGTTTCTATCTTCACATAAAGATCGGGTGCATGAAGTCCAAGGTCGGTCGAAAGGGTTGGAAACGAAACTGAACGCTTATCAAGCCGCTTTTCTTGTTGGTAAATTAATTCAGCCATTTTTTGACGAGAAGCCACGGTTCAATGTGGGCACCCTGTCAATTGGTCACCAACGGGAGGACAACTTTCAGTAGACAATTTGGTGAAAAAAGAGAATCTTTTGTAGTCGGCTCTCAGTACTTCCTGGACGCTGGGAGTACAGTTTTATCAAGTGTAAGCATGGGATCTGAGCAACTTAGTGTTAGATAGATCCAATTAACTCCCTTGCCCTTTCCCTGAACAGGAAAACTCCTTCTAGAGAAACAAAATTGAGATCCTGTTCAGAATTCCTCAAAAGAGTAGCCTTGGCTATCATGAAATCTCTGTTCCTGATTTTTCGAGCTACTAACCCCTCGTCTTCATCACGTGAGGACATCATGAAATTTGGTGGTCCTGACGAGATATTGTTTACTATCTAGGATAACGAAATACGTTTCCCCTTAGAACTCTTCCCTTCCCTTTCCTTGTTCTCCGTTTTCCCTTTCCTTGTTAGGACTGGGTGTATTCTGCCACATCTCGTTCTTCGCGGCTTTCTCACGGTTGTAGGAGAAGATCCGCCTTTATTCGTGTTGTTCGCTGAGCTTGAAACCCTAGTCGAAAGAGTTTTTTCTTTCAGTAAGAGATTGAGCAAAGTTGTATATTTCAGATAGATAATCTTTTGGTAACATCCATTTCACAACTATGATCATTTTCGTCAAAACACCAACAGGAGCTGTTTTCAACCTCCTAGTCGAAAGATTCGACACCATTCAATATGTTAAGGTCAAGATTTACGGCCGAGAGGGAATTCTATCCGGAAATCAGCGGCTGTTTTATCTAGGTAAATCGCATGATGTCCTCAAGCTATAAACTCTCATACGAAATTTTTCTGATTCAGGGAAAGAACTTGGTGATGACAGTATGGGACTACGGTATTCGGAAGGGATCTTTCGTTCGCTTAGTTTTACGAGATTAAGAAGGATGAACAGTCGCTGTCATTCGAAGAGCTTCCAATGCCATCTCTTATTTTGTTGGAGCCCTGCATATCTTACAAATACCTGGTGCCACCGGTGGAATAGTTCAGCTTTGCTAACTTCTTTCTTCTTAATGTACGCATGTACTTATCAATAAAAATTGTCAACAAGGATTTCAGTGTAATCCAGTAGTGGGCTACTTCAACAAAAAGTATCTTACACTTCGGTAACTAACTGAAAAATGGTAGACGCTGTGTTGAAGCATTTTCTTGGGAACTTCTATCGTCCCTTCCACACCAAGCCTAGGCGCTCGTAATGGCGACGATCTAGGATACATAGTTTTCTCTCTTGAAAACACCTCCTACCGAGCATCAGGAAGTTTTGGCCAAATTATTGAAGAATAAGCACGTGTTTGTAGCTGAAGGAGGGAATAAGGTCATATTTTTGGCTTTCACTTAAATATTAGGACACTTACTAAGAATGCTATCGAATTCAGTCATCCAGGGAGCAGAAGAAAATGACAAGAAACTAAAACCCAGCTTCACTGATCTTATAATCCTAATTTGTCAAATGCAACTTCATTTAGGGAATTTTCTGTTCATATTCATCGCCTTCTGGACTAGTACTGGAGCAAAGTGGCATTCTCAAAGTTCAGTTGGCTCACGTCAATTCAATACTTTTTTGACAAGGAAGCCACGGTTCCATTGCAAGCAACCGTCAACTGGTCACCAGCAGGAGAGCAACTGGCAGTGGTCAGTTTAGCAGAAAAAGAGAATTTTCTCGGTTCTTAGATAGTTCCTGGACGATGGGAATAGAGTTTCGACAAGTATGGGATCTAAGCATTTTAACTTTAGTAGCGTTTGGCCGAATAAAGCGTTGCTCAGTACTGAACTAACTCGTCCAACCCCCCCCCCCCCCTCCCCCCCAACTACCTCCCGAATTCTAAACGATCAACGACCCAATTAATCCCTGCCCTTCCCCTCAATACGACAACTTCCCGAGAAGACCAAAATTGGGATACTTGTGAGAATTATTCAAACGCAGCGACGATTATTACGAAATCTGTGTTCCTATTTATTTCTTCGAACTGATACCTACGCCTTGTCGCCATCATGTGAGCACGTCATGAAATATCGTGGTCCTGACTAGATATTATACAGTACCTAAGATAACGAAATTCGTTTTCCCTTAAAAATGAGAGTCCGTCACATCCCATTGTTCGCGGTGTTCTCCATCATCATATCGACGGACCGCTTCGCCTGGTCCTTTTGTGCTATCCTTCCTTCATTGCAAGATTAGAGCAGTATTCGAGTATTTCAGATAGATAGTCGTTTGGTAAGGATCCGTTTCAGAAGTATGCTCGTTTTCGTGAAAACTATGACTGGAAGGGTCATCCGCCTCGAAGTCGAGGGATCTGATTCTATTGAAGCTTTCAAAGTCAAGCTTTATGACACAGAGCGAATCCTCCCTACATATCAGCGGCTGATTTACGCAGGTATGTCTATCAGGTAATTGAGCTATAAGTTCTCATCCAAAATTTTGCTGATTTAGGCAAACAACTCAGGGATGACTACACAGTATCAGACTACCGTATTCAGAAGGAGTCCATCGTTCACTTGGTTTTCCGAACTGATAGTGGTTAGCTGCTCCAACCACTTATAAAGAAGGGTGAACCGGCGATGAGTTTCAAAACTTACAATACCATGTGTTATCATTTACTAGCCGTGCATATTCTACTAGTATCTAGAGTCACTGGAATCCAACCGTATCCTTATCTTCATGCAATGTTGTTGTTCTTTCTCCTTCAAAGTGTACTCATGGACTAACCAATAAAAATTGACAACAGCAAGGATTCTCTTGTAATCTAGGGATGAAATACTGCTATGAAAGGGTCTCTTAGTTTGGGAACTAAAGAGATCAATCTCGACAAATGCAACTAAATGAAGAGTTGGTTGTTGCATTAAAGCGTTTTCTTGGGAGTTTTTATGGCCCTTCATAAGGGAACGAGCAGTTCGGCTTGTCTGACTAGGTGAACTTCGAGACTTTATATTGAAGAGCATGACTTTCACTTAGTACCTACATTCCTATATAATCATTGTAGTATCACCAGGCTTACATAATTTAATGGTAACGATATAGGTTGTACTGTACAGATGAAGGCGGGCCTGTAATGCCGGCTTGAAGAGAAAAGTCCTCTGTGCAAGGTACACAGTTAAGATTGTTTGGTTTTTGGTCAACGAACTGCACAACTCAGCTGTGTATGAGCCAGGATCATTGTCAACCTACATATTCTCATCTTTGTTGCACAGTCTTTGCTTAAGGGGGTTATATGCACTAGATATTCGATCCTACTTCTATTAAGGGTTCACCTCTGCGGGACCGCTGTAGTAAGGCTTCACCAATTCCTGCGAGGTGTACTTTCGAGCAGGACTGAAGCCTACCCGAATTTTATATGCATGAGCCGCTGATGGTACTGCACCCAGTAAGGAGGGCGAACTGGAACTAAAGAATTATTTGGGAGCGTAAATGAAGCATGATTAGATGATCAAAGTGAGAGCAGATAAATATTCGAATGACATAAACGTGAAGTTCATTTATATTCTTTTTTCCCAAACGGTTCAGTTAATGGCACCCCCCCCCCCCCTTTTCTTTCTCGTTCTACGTCTACGTAGTGCAAAGGTGACAACTTGCCTAACTTGAAAAGAGTGATCGCTGCAGATAGGTAGTTCTAGAAAAAAGCGTTTATTGAATCCACGTGCGAAAATCTAGCTTTTGAGGGAGTTATGAAACTGGATCTATTAAAGTACGCTGGACCGCCTTTATTCTTTAAGGCCCTGCTGGCTGACCTCGCTGATCTGAAAAAAGCCTCGGTATGGAAATACTAAAAAGCTGTGTAATGTGTAAGGTGATCTCATAGTCATTGTAAGGTTGTGAAGTTATTTAAACGGTTGTTCTTCTTGTCAAATTTTTAGATTTTTCTAGCCTCTAAAGAAGGCTGTTCCATCGAAGGGTAAGTTAAAGGTTAAGCATAAAGCTCAAGAAAAATTTGAACTATCAACAACTCCATACTACCAAGTTCCATCGAATCAAGAAAACCTCTCACTTCTGTTCTCTGCTGTTTAACTTCACGTGGATATCATCAGTCCAAACAGTAGAAATCCTTACCTCAGCAGTGACTGAAATGCAGCCGGCAATGGTAGCTGCTTTCGGCTGTGCTCCGCTCATTCCTCCTAGTCCGGCGGTTACAAACACCTTCCCTTTCAGGTCATCTGCTCCTAGATAACGGCGCCCAGCGTTCAAGATTGTGATCTGAAAGGCTAGTCAGTGTACCAGAACTTTTGCTTGTTGCTCTTTTGAGTTGACTCTCACCGTTGTGCCATGGACAATTCCCTGAGGACCGATGTAAGCGTAGCTCCCTGCTGTCATCTGCCCATATTGGGTAACACCCAATGCAAAATACTTGTCGTACAGTGGCTTGGTGGAATAGTTTGGTATCATCTGCATAAAATTTCGGAAATATTTTTCTTTGGAAAGACAACACAAAATGATCACTCGCCATTCCGTTGGTTATAGTCACTCTAGGAGCATCCGTGTGGCTTGGGAACAGACCGAGAGGATGACCAGAGTACATGACGAGAGTCTGTTCCGTGGACATCTTGACCAAGTAGAGGAGCACCAGCCGGAACTGTAAGATTTGTCGGATTCAACGAAGGTCTGAGACACTAGATGCTTAATATAATATATAGCTTGATGCTTGATTTTGGATAAAAAGCGAGAGAGCTATTTGAGAGAGATATGAGTAGCTGCAAATCAAATTGTTGGAGAAGAAAGAGTAAAAAATCAGTTCTCTAGATAAATAGAAATTTATTTTTTTATGCCAGCTTGCAGATGGGAACTTCAAAGTTGACATTAGTAGATCCATACCCAGGGGTTTGCAGTACTTCTCTCCGAATTCCCATGGCAAGCGGCAATGATTTCGCGGCGATTACCGTATCCTTCCTCTAAAAGTTTAAACCTTTCCCTTCAGAGCGCTCGAGGGCGCGCGATCGCATGCGCATGTGAGCGCGACATGATTTTTGCGGAGAAGTTACCACATCCATATCCAGGGAGAGGGGTCGATTCCTTCACAAGTCAGCAAGTGTCTGTGTACTGTTTGCGGTTCCTATACTCTACCGATAACAGATTGTAGATAGCTTCTGAACGCATCATTCTGAACACCTTAGCACTGTTTCCTGCTTACTTTTCGCTGATCACCTTTCAAATTGACAAATTTCCAGCCACACTTTAGAAACAACCTGTGACAATATATTGTCACCTTATCATTTCCTGGTAGTTCTCTGTTTTCTCACGACAGGGGTGGTGTGGTCTCGCCCTTTCGCTTTTCAAGAACAACATTTGCCTTCCTGTGAATAACAGTCAGTATAGCGTACTCAGCATTCTTTAAAGTAATTTCGATTTTACATTACTTCTCAACGTTTCACCTGTATCCAATTGCTAAACACTTGACCATTTCCTCCATAGGTAACCATTTCCTGAGGAAATTGGGCCACTTCAGGATCGAGATTGTTCAGAATCATCGAAATGATTGCTGCCGCTTGCTCACATTTTGCCGGAATTTCTTTCAATGGTGGTGCCTAAATAGAGCTAAATCACTTTCTGTTATTTCAAAGTATTTTTTACCTTCAAATGGAAATTCGGCATGAATCGGTATGCATAAATGTGCCCGTATTTCTCCAGTTCTTCGGCAAATTCCTTCGCCAAAACGTCGTGATGTTGCCTTGGAACATATCGTAAAATGTTCCGCACTGCCAGCTGGAAAAAAGGGTTTTAGGGAAAGGAGGTTCCTGGTTAGCAAAGGAACTCACGATCTTTTCGTTCCGATTTAGCGGACATGGCCTCTTTGGGGCATGAGGCACGTGAACCGCTCTCTGTTTGCTCGGGTAAGCCGGCAAGGGGTTGAAGATATCTACGAATAAGGAGGGGATGTCCATTTTGGCGAGGTAGCAGGCAGGTTCTCGTCAAGAAGCGTGAATAAAAGGTGAGATTTTGAATGCAACTACCTGAAAAATAGGGATTTTTGAAGGAAGTTTGTCTATCACAACGAAGAGTTGGCAGACAGTGGACAACTGGAAGCGAACGGTAGGAATGACCTGAAGAAGGAGGACGACCTCGTGATCAGGAACAGATATGTGCGCAAAGTGAATTTTTATGGCTCCATCGACTTGTTTGGCCGGTTTCATTGCTGCGATCGTGGTTACGGCAACCACCGTTTGCGGTTTACAGCCTATTCGAAACAGTTATTCCATTTATTATGAGCTCCTTGCTGAGAATGCAACTTTTCAATGTTTAGGTTTCGCCTAGGGTTCCTATACAGGACTTTTTAAGCAACCTATATGACAACGTAGTAATTCTCACTGCTGGATGATCGTCTGGTCACAATACCACTCGTAAACACCTTTTGTGACCATAACATCAAGGACGTCGTATGCGGGCACTCCCTTTCTCTACCCTGAACTGCACCTTCTTGGAACTCTTATACCTTCATTGAGAAGACCATTGCCTGTGTATCCACAGGCATCGCAGCCACTGAATGCCCATGCACCGGGATAGATCTTGATCAAACAAAACGTGCTGAGTGCAAACAAGGTGAAATCTTGGGCCAAGTTTTTCGAACAAACCGCCTCAAACCATACTGTAACAAAAGCAAAATATTTATAGAATCTTCTCTAAATTTTTATAAAATTGTCTTCTTGGCCAACAGGCAACATTTGACATCACGTGGCTCCACTTTTAAAAATTTTTTCTTGTCGTATGTCCGAGCAAGGAAGAAGGGTGAGAGGGTGTAATCATGGATGTAGATGAGAAGTGCTGGAGATGAAGATGTACACCAGAACACCATAATTTTTATCTCTTCAACAGATAGAAAACCTCGTCTGTCCTTTCCTGATTTAACTGATGTGATGGCAGTAGAGAGGCCGCAGTGTTATCAGATTACTGCACGACTACTGAAACGATCCAGTTAAAGGATGAATGTCTCATGAAAGCACCAGACGTGAGGGAAATCGTGATATCAGTGTAGTTTGGCGACCAAGAATTTCAAAGAGCACTTGCGTTGGCTCGGCTACGATTTCATTTCCTTCTTTTGTAGAAAGTGTTGCGGTCGGTCAAGTCAATAGTATCAACGCGGTCATCGGCAGCTGTCCATTTATCAAATAGCTCACCAAAGACGCAAAACAGTAAGGATGTTTTTTGACACAGTGATTCTCATGACTTGAAGATGTACTATGGTCAATAGTTCTTCATTCACCCCCCGTTATCACTCGCCAGTCATTCCATCGAGATAGCCGGAACAAAAAATAATAGAAAAAAAGATCATAATCAAGGGTTTGAGAAAATTTTATTTCAAACGGAAAAACTGAACATTCAGGTCAAACCTAATTGTTTCCCATTATCTCTTCAACAGTTGGGCCAAAGGCACGCAAACGCGTGGGTGTCAACAAAGAGCTTTATCGAACAGTACCATAAACCTCTAGCCTTGACTCCGCCCACTTTGGCGCTCGCTCCGCCCTTATTGAAGATTTGAACGCCCCTGTACCCGATAGTCACTGGCCACTTTTTTCCTGTGTTTCAAAAGGTTTCTGAACTGATTAATAGATCTTTGTAGAAAGCTATTCCCATTTGGAAGCACGTTCTGCCCATCACAAGTGTAGCCTCTCTTAGTTTGAGCTTTCCTAGCACACCTCAGTCCACGCTCATCCTTACAATCATTTTCGACCTTCCACGCTTCGATGGAATGCTAATGGAATTACTGCCCTTTTCTTTACACCTCACATTGGTACATTCCTCTGTCCTTTTTGGAACTTGGAGAGGGCTGAAAACCCAAAGGTTTTTGGAAATCTCACCTAAAATCTAGGTTTTATTGGGTTTCATGTTCAGGTTATGAAGGTTAGTAGAAACACATGTGCAAAAGTGAAGTGGCAATTCCCCCTAGCTGCATGCGGAGTTTGGCCGAGCATTGACTTTCTTCTCCCAGGTGACTCTGTTTAACAATTGAACGATGAACAGTAATGGACGATTGGTGGTGTAACACATCCTGCGAAATTGATAATTCACAATAACATGCCATTAATCACGCCATCTTTGTAGCTCCTTCACATTTTTCTCTTCTGTGATAGACAGCGCGCTGCAGTTCTAAATGGCATCTGTTGAATTCATTTATAACTGTACGAGGTAACTGAGTAGACATGTCTTCGTAATGGAGTTATGAACGACACCTAGATCAGGATATGCTCCAGATTATTGAGATTCTTCCTGCTGATTTCCTTAAAGACACAGTCCACGATAAAAATGGCCTGTGAGATTTCCCTATAGTATGAATTCTAGGCTCCCCCTTATACATATCTGCCATTATAAGGACGAAAAACGTTCCAAATAGGTCATAACAAGGGGACAGAGGTTGTATCATGTGAATGCCACATAGTGAACGAGTTTCAGCGGCTTTGTAGAGGCTGCACTATTTCAAGAGACTCTATGGAGGGAGTTCAAACATCTTGCCATAATCCATGGCGACAGTTAAAAGCAGTTTCGGACAATTTCGGCTTGACGTAGTCATCTCTTTGCGCAACGGGAGCAAGTTGAATCTCGTACAAACACCTGAAGAGGGTACTTCGATTTTATCGTGAATTGTGCCTTCAACGTGCGGTGTCTCGAACCGCTGACCATTATAACCATAAATTGTTTCCTTAGCTCTGCAGCGGAGAGAGTCATCAGGGTCAAGAATACAACTCTTAACCTTCAGGGCTACGTCTCCGTTACATAGCTACTGTAGCTCTTGATATGACTCATCAGACGCTTATATGAGCTTTCGCAGAAGGAACATGAGTAACCGATCGCTTAGAAAACTTGTGTTTTAGCTGAAAGGCAGCTTTTTCTGGCTTCGGATGGCTTTTTTGCATTAGGTAGTTGATGTGGGGAATATAGTATTTGACCGGCTTCCATTAACAATGTAGTAATAAACGAAAACGACCAATCTCAAATAACCCCTTGTGCAACAGTCCCTCTGACAAAAGTTCATCCGCACGGAAAACCAGTGGCTAAGATGTCACGAAGCAGGGCTGGTAGACTACTAATTGAGAACTACATGGATTCGAAGAATGAGAATGGCGTCCTTCTTGTAATGTAGAGTATTGAGACCGCAGTCGTGAGGGTGTCGCAGTGCTCGTCGTTTATCTTTACCTACAGAGTAAGAAGCGCAAGAGACAGTAGGAATAAAGTCCAGTCGTGGAATGACTCCATTGCATTTCAACGGGCGCCATGGTAAACTTGGAAACTCTCTGTCTTCGTACCAATATCGCGTTGCGTAAAACGAGCAGTATCTACTCCTCAAGAGGCAGTGGAGTTTCCCTATGGTGAAGGATCAAATGTCCCCTCATCATTCATCCTTCCAATTACCATATCCCAAGTCCTCGGCGCTCCTCATACCACGATAAAGCATTAAAGCTTCATTAGCTACATGTTGCATAAGCACCAAAGCGAAGGCAAGTATGATATAGGAAACAGCCATGTCTGAATAGGAACAAATAATCAAAAAAGGTCAAAAAGGAGGGGCTTCAAGAGCCAGATCTTTTCGATCGGCTCGCTCGATCATTTTCCTTTGATATACCTTCGCTCTGCCTCTTCCGACTGTTCCCTAATCGCAGAGATCGTTGATTTTATAAGATGCAGTCCTCGAAGACCCTGAAAGTTAGCACATTCATAGATGTATACAAAGCCAGACTGATTAAGACAATAAGCAAGTGTTCGATGGGTAGGATAAAATGATCTCATTAGTAAATGATTTACCTTCACATCTCCACTTATGAGAAGCCCCTTCTCATAAGTGGAGAGTCCTTGGAATTACGGTCGGGTTGACGAAGAAGTTGAGGCCAGTGATGAGGTTTGTACATTGAAATCACTGAATAATTTCTGCTCAGAGTGATGTCTTCCTCAGGAATGAAGGAGATCCGCCATGAACGCGCGCGAGATAGAGCGACATTCATGCGCTTCGCGTCCGTGAAGAATGGTTGTGCAGATGTAGTTTCCACGCGAGTGATTGTTGTATACAAATTAAAAACTGTCAGTAGCTTTGTGCGCTGTCTACGGCTTATACAATAGTTTCTGTGTGCTGTAGATGCGTTCACACAGGAGATTTTGACGCTATGAAAGCAGATGATCATAAATGAACAATGTGTGTGTTGTGAAAGTGTGTTGGTGTGTGCGATAAAGTAGCTGAATGTTTGGAGTATATGGTACATTTGTCATTGCTACTGGGATGTTTAGTTTGGGTATTTTTAGTCGTGAGAGTGACGGTTCTCAATAAATTCCCAGTGCACCGCATGTAAAATTGCACTTATAAAAGAGTTCTTAGTTAAAGGCACAGTTCACGATAATTTTGGCTGATCCAGTTTATGATGAAAATTGGAAGATAAGATGGGAAATAGTGCGATGAAGGAGGAGAAACTGAATGAATAGGTGTTTCCAAGGTGGAAAAGGGCTTCGATAACTTGGTAAAAAGGGGGCTGGACGAGGGCGAACGTCCGTTGCGCGTGCCCGTCGAAAGTAGGTCACCCCGCCCACTTCGCGCGCGGCGCACTCCACTGAGGTCTCGGGAAGACATTACAGTACCACCAAGTGTGAGTGGAGCGAACGATTTGCATTTGTCTATGTTATCTTCTCTTTGGCTGACTACCATGGAGAAAGCGCAAATCGTACGCCCCGATTACAGCTGCGACGTCTGTCAAGTATCGCGGGCTGACCCGCCGCATGCGACGGCTGCGGCGTGACCTAGTTTCGACGGACACGCGCAACGAAGCGCACCCCTGGACGAGAACGAGAATGAGACCAGAAATATGAAGAATGGGGCGTTTGGGTGAGCTAACAATGTGTGTCATGGGTCCTGGTGCGAACAGCTGTCTGCGGTGAGCAGAAATTCACTCACTCGCAAGCATCAGGCAAGTCCTGGTAGCAGTAAAAATAGCCCTTTTTCAGAATTTTGAGGTAGAAAATTAGAATAAAGATCGAAGCAGCAAAAACAATAACACCGAATAAAAGGATGGGAGAAAAGCATCCCTAGTCACTCGGCGATCAACTGTTTGTGTGTGGGTCCTGGAACGAATATTGCAGACTGTATCGCCTCGACACTCGTCTGACGTGACTCGATGGAGGGGCAGGATATCCGGGCGATCTGGTAGCTGGGCTCCCACTACGCCCTAGCGTTGAGTTTTGGAAGTCGACAGCGTCGCTCCTGTTTTCTTTGAAGGGCACTGGGTATTCCTAGGGGTAGAACTCAGAATTCATTTTTATCGCCAACTGTGCCTTTAAGCTGATGACTTCTTAATGAGGGCTGTAGTACACGGTTCTTGGATGGCATGCGGGTGCTGTTCAGTAACTGGGTATAAAACTGAGTGGGAACAAATTGCGTCCAAGAGAGATATGTTTTGAACACCGACACGTTAGGGTAACTGTTTGCCGTGTTTGATTAGAGTCACATGTGCATATTTCGTTGAGAATTTGTTTCTGAAGGTTGTATACTTCGAGCAGTCCGTCCATTGCTTCCTCCATTGAGCTCTTGATCGATTTGTGCAGTGCTCCACGACATGCACTTACCGTTGAAAATGTTCATTAAAGTCTGCTGATTAAATTTGTTTGAATACCTTTCAATCAAAAGTTGTCCGATTACAGATGCAATACCTCGTCATTTTTTCATATTTTGTGAGATTGGTGTGTTTGAGATTTTTCCTCATGAGAATGACCTTCCCTTCAAGAATGATAATTGTGTGCGAACAAAGTTTAGTCTGAAACCTGTGTCAGTACTTTGCAGAATTGACAAAGTTTGAATCTCGAAAGATGGAGAAAAATTAAAACAATAACACTTGGAAGCATTGATGTTGGGCTAGTAAATTGATTTAGTTAGAAGCGTTTCCATATAAATCATTCCTATTCTATTCATCATTGATTTGAGAACGTCTGCCTCGGCCGAAATCCTTTGACTGAAATCGTCTTCTGGTGCTATCTGACGACGTATTATCTCCATGCTAAGCTTTTGACATTGTGGTAGGTCGCGTTCAAGCACTTAATCTTAATCTCGACGTTGTTGTTCTTCTTGTACTTGTTGTTGTAGTAATGCCTATTGGTGTTGAACAGAAGCTATGGGATCGACGTGCGGGCTCCCCGCACGGCCAACCCCTAGCTTCTGCTTTACTCCAATAAGATATCAGATTTATCGAATGAATGCGCGCATCATGAGGAGGTCATTCCATTCGCTGACGTGGTGGAGATTGGCTGGCGAGTAGCGCGTTATTAGGTGGAAAGTGACGGACCAAGAGGCGACAGACAGGATGGATAAGTTTTAAAGTTGGGAGGAAAAGTTTTTGTGAGGTATTGGAGGTTAATACCTTCTTTCGGGCAAACAGCATTTTTTGATGAGGCTTTATTGAACAATTGAACCATATTAAGAGCTATGGATGTTATCTTGTTGTTTTTCATCGTCCTAGTTTCTTTCTCCTTGGAAGCCTTCGTCCCCCCACGCTGCTCGCATGCACTCAGCCATTCTCCCTTCTAAGTTGTGGATTGTCGCGAAGGTCAAAGTCCGGCGTACTGCATACTCTTGGAGCGTGTCCAAAGATGTTGACTGGCAAGGAGACCCTGCCCGCACTTGGTGTTGTTGCGTCGAATTTGGGAATGGGTGAAGACGCTCGGTTGACGAATGACATTGCAGAAGTGTTGAATAGCAGTAGCACTGCTGAATAGCAGGATTGGGAGGCTATTAAAGAGTTGATTTTGTTGTAATATCGTGGATTGGAATTTCTCTGAGTCTCCAGGTACTCAATATTAATTTTTTGTTCTCTTTCTGGTTTTCATAACAATGGTTTTATTGTGTTTTAACTTGTGGACAATGAACAGCTCTGAAAACGAGCTGTATAGCTCTTATCAATCTGAAATATCTGAAGAAAATTTTTTGTCAATGTTATTGGAAAACGTAAAAAATTGTAAAGTAAAAAGAAACTTTGTCTAGTGAAGATCACAAAAAGTGTGAGGCCGACCACAGGAGGAAATGATGTCGTGAATGTCGATGTTGAGGATCGTGAAGCTTGCGTTGATGTTTTTGTTTGTATTGAGCATAGATGCACTGCGCTGATAGCCATGAGAAACAGTATGGTAATGAGGGGAATTCCACGGCATGTCAAAATTGTGATCGTTCTGGGGGAATTTATCCACGATTTTATGTATTTCTGTAAAGAAAGCATTGTTGTAAGTTAGTGTAACTCTGAGTTCAATTAGCCTAAAATTTTATCAATGCAATATATTACTCGGTTTCAACACCCAAGTTTGAGGTATCCAATAAAAGTACTAGTGGCAGCCTTCTGTGATAACATATATATGTATACATCTATCTATATCGGCCATAAACTACGACTGTATCGGGCGAGCCAATGAATATATCTACAGAATCGGAGAGAATCAGTTGCTAACGTAGTTGTTATTGCGTGGCGACATCTAAATATGCGCTTGTTTTGTTGTTGGTTACAAAGCGCTTGTATTGCATGACGACTGTTGGGGTGAGCAAGGATGTTACGTCTATTCTTCTTGTATTTGCGAAGGTGGGTATGGTACTACTTCTACTGTGAATACCCTTCGTAAGTCATGGGTATGGACCGTTCAATCTTGAGTTTGACGGTTTCATACCTTGTGAAGCAATAAAATATATCATACACGCCCTTGCCTTTTAGGATATGATAAACTCGGTAGCGTAGGCATCCTGAGAAAGGGAAGTCGCATGGCATTCCCATCCGCCACGACGATTCTGTACGATAAGTTATCCCGGGGAAGTTGTTAGCAACGATGATATCGTCGACTTAAGTGCCCGGTGAGACTAGCATGAACCCGTTGTGGACATCTCTTTCTTGCTAGTTTGCAGATGCATCTCGGTATTTTGAGTGAAGTAGAGTGCCTCTTTTTGATATTTCAGCATGAAATTTTCCAGCGTCATTTTCATTAAATGTCAATGATTTTTGTGTTGTCAATGTGTGCTTGTATGCAAAGTTCAGATTGTATGGTACTGAGCTCGCCTTATATCTTACTTAGAGACGTTGTTGCAGTTCTGGTATGTTGAATCACATTGGTTAGTGAATGATAGGGAAGGATCACTTGTTTTCATGTTGAATTTTTTGGAAAATGGCGCAGATGGCTAAAAGTCGTGAAGTTTGAAGTAAGATGTCGAAATTTCCATTTCTTGTTAGTCTCGTGATTGATCTCTATTAAAGGAGTATATTGTGATGATGAGTTTCGTCGGAGTCTTCGTCTTGCTAGGCAAAAACTTTTTCCTTCATTAATGTTGTCTTTTATGATTCTGCGCCTTTTGTGTACTTTTCTAACTTTCTAACATAAGTGTGTATTGTTATAAGAATCATTTAAAATAATGTAGCAGGTAATACAACTCAGCAATACCTCATCAGCACTCCAGACCCAACAGGGGGTCACCATTCTGAGCAGAATGCGCACTGTATCTGCTCACAAAAGGACTGGCAACCACAACCCGATGAAAGGCGTGTGTTAAATTCTCTGGTAGCGTATTGGCTACTAGTTAAGAATAAAGTTTAACGTCGCTGCATTTTGAATAGTTATTAATTTGTCTCGTTATTTGGCTCTTTATTTCTGACTGAATAGGGTAAAGGCCGACCGGAGTGCGGGTATGGGTCGAGCGAGATCGATGTTGGAAGCAGGCAGTGACCGATAGAATTCTTAGATGGGAGCACCGATTGTAGGCAGTGCGGAGAATAACGCCATGTGGTGGGAATCTGGACGGGCGACAGGACGAGGGACGGCGGCTCGACCAGTGCCTTTGGCCCCAGTTCCTGACCGACTACGAACACATTGGAGCTCTCCCACCCCCTCCCTTCTGTTTGCGGCCCTTTTCTGTCTGTCATTATTCGGTATTCACTATGTACTACACCTGCGCTGTTCTGTATCATTTCTTGTTGCAATAAATTCTTGTTAGACCAACGAGGTCCACACGCAGGTAGCAACGAGTGGTTTCACTGCTGCGAGCGCTGGGGGTTTTCTAGACTGCGTTTTTTTGGCTCTGCGAGAAATTTTCTTCCCGTCACTACTGACCACTTCTTCCTTCTTCCTCGCTCCCTTTCCTCTCTTTTCCTTTTTTTCTGATTAACTCTAGGCTAAAGTTTTTTCCATAATAACGACGATCAACTGTGACCGGTACAATAAACTGATCCGCTCAAATGGAAATAAGTAGAGAAGTAGTGTCTAACGCGCGGAAGCTTAAAAAACGTTGATTGCGTTGATATGTGCTATTTTAATCTAGAGTTGTCGCCTGTGAGAGGCCAAGGGTCTATATGTAGCTCCAAGCACTCCGTCAATAGACCCAAGATTTTTCCCCTTTACTTTGTGTTTTAATATTGTCTAACTTGTAATTACACAGTACTCACCACTGTAGAAATGCTCTTCTACTCTGGAATATTCCATACGTTTTTTAGAAGTCGCAACACGTTTTTTTGATTTCTTTGAGTTGTGAGAAGCTATTCCGCAGCTTGAACAGTGAAACTCTCTCTCGCAACTGTTCCCGATATCTTTCTTCCTCTCTATTTCTGGTTCGCTACCTTTCATATCACGTCATCTTCAGTTCTCATGCATTATTCGAATCGAATATTTTTCCATGACAACCCTCTTCGGCTCCTTATCTCGTCGCGCATCTAGATGGAGCTCGCTGTTTGTTTTCTTGAAACGGCACGTTTCCCAGCATTCTGCGTCAACATACCCCGCTTCGAGCTTCTTCCCACAGCTATCAGAAAAGTTCATCTCCCATCTTCACCCTTCCAGTACATAATAGAGGACCGAACATTTTCTTCACCCAAACGTCAATTGTACGTAATCATGCTAATCACCCGCAATTCAGGTCTCGCTCTCTTCTTCGTCTGTCTTGCTCTCCTTCTTCGGCTATCGCTCCTTTAGCGGACTCCGAAAAAGGAGACGACTTCTTAAACATCGGTCTATTTTACATTCCTGATGGGTTCCTCATTTGAAAGCGCTCCACTCCAAACCTCAGCAATCGCGCAACTGTTAGCTGACGCCATGGTCACCACAGTTTTGCTTTCGCAGGGAATCAACCAGAGTAATAGTAATCAGTAATAGAGTAATAGTAATCAGTAAGGACGAAACGTCCTCACTGATAAAATGAATGAGTCCTTTGATGCGGTGGGCAAACAATTGGATTCCCTACCTACTAATGCTATGCTTCAGCAAGATATCGCGGCATTGAAAGTGAAACCATTTTCAGGATCAGCCACATGGAAGCCCAATTTTCCGTTTGGATCTGCCGAACTGGGGATATCATGCGCGTTCGACTTTTACCGCTTTCAAACGAACAACAAGCCAATTTTCTGATTGGTCAAGGGAAATGTGGAAGAACTTACCATTGCAAACCGTGTCCTCATTCTGGTCCGCGCCGCTACTTTCAGCCAGTATATGGTATCTTAGAAGGAGTTGGTACTGGAAAAACTCGTCGCTCGCCTCCGTGGGGCTACTCTGCTAAACTGGATAACCCCACTTCTCTTGAACGAGCGATGACCAAGGCCAAAAGGCGGAAGAGCTTCTCGCCGGGGCCTCGAATGAGTGCCTAGTTAATCCCGTTTCTTCGGGACCCACTTTAGTTCAGGTAGCGGGCGGTACGCCAGTTGATCAGCATACAGTCCATGCATCCCGGTCGCCGACGTCGAGAACGGCATATCAGCAAAAAGTTCGGAGCTCGATAAAAAAGGGCTTCAAGGCGGGCACGACCCGCTAGACCCACACTGCAGTGCCACAACTGTGAGGGAATGGTCACTTTTCCCATGAATGCTCTTCTCCGCGATTTTCAGCGTCCCCCTCTGGACAGAATCGTCAAAGAGGTAAGTCGACATACCCATGTCCGAATCGACAGTCATAAGGCGGGCGAGGCAAGAGGCCCAAGTGCTCCACTGCGATCTTCTTCTATTGTTCACGGTCAGGCCATTTAGCATCCGAAAAAAATGAAGCGGAAATCGAACAGTTTATTTCCGCACTGCGCGACTCGCAAACCAAGCCAGATCAGTTTCGAGCTCGCATCACAGCGCTTCTAACCGTGATGATGAGCTTGCTAACACCTCCTTTAGTCAAACTTCTACGACGCGCTCGGCTCAATAATCGTTTTTACCTTATTGCGATATCTGTTTCTCCGAGCAGCATATGGCTCCGGCAAGATCGTGATAGGAGCATTACTAGCCACTTTACTGGTGGAACGACAGTTCTTCGTTAGTGTGATGGCCGCGGCTGACCTGATTTGTGCTCAGTTTACGGAACCTATTCTTCGCTTGGATGATAACAGCCATGTCGCGGCTCTCCGCTTAGTAGCTGACTTTGTTCTGGCGGCTGACGGGTACCGCGGAATCCGTGAGTTCGTACAGAGCGAGTAATTCTCTCTCCCATAACATGAACGCGCTTATTTGGGAGAAATCAGAATATCTCAAGGGCGATGTTATGGGAGAACACAGCAGGCTATGTAAGAACAATATAAATACATTGTCTGGAGCACAGCGACGAACCTTTACCATTTTTTTAGCCTTAAACGCTCACCTCTTGCGAACCTACTATTCCTTAAGAGTAAGCTCGGCGATTCTTGTTTATTAACGATCGCATCGGTGACTTGACAGATCTTTTGACTGGTCCACGGAAAATGAGATTCCTGCTTAGAATCTAGGATTACTGAGGTTTGAACCACGGTAAATTATTCTCTTGTTCGTTTTTTGTCATAACTCTTCAATTTAGCAATAAAGTTTTGTAATTGCTATTTCATTGCTATTTCACCGCGTGGCAATTCGGCCAAAGCACGGAAACATGTATACATATATACATATATAATTGGAATACTTTTGTGCCGTACGAGGTTGTTAGGTGGAACGATTTATTTAATAAACGACCTAACGTTTCGACACAATCGTCTTCTTCAGTTGCCTAAATGCAACTCGAGATGATTTGCACATTACCCGAGAAGCGCGTTATCTTCCCTGTCGAATGTGACGACGAAATCAAAACCTATGATTTGAAGCACGACTTACCAGGGTTCCACCGCTTGAGCGGAGAAAATCCGCTATCGCCACAGGCGACTGTCAGCAGCGAATGAGACTTTCTTGCTGTCTCC
>UZAF01017880.1:0-25213 GCA_900617895.1 Haemonchus placei
CTCTCACCGCGACGCGACCATTTCGTTCCTAACGCACCACACCCCCCATCTCATTACCGCCATAGCCCGAACCTCCTACGTGTAGTGCCGTTTGTAAACAGATAGTTAAGTGCTAAATTACTCTCGGAAGAGTGAAAGCTGAACAAACACTCAATACAAAGCTACTGGAATTAAATCCCTCAATTTCCTCTTTGTTTCAGTCGGTTTTCAATGTAAATATTGAAAGTTCAATAGAAATGTATTCGCCGGGCACAGAAATCGACCATATGTACCGAAAAGCTCGTTGATATTTTGTTCAGGGTGTTCTTTAATGGAATTGATTGTAGAATGTTCTTGAAATATGTAGTGGATTATTTATGATGAACCAAGATAGGTGATCTCAACGGATCCCTGTGACAAAGTCGCTATCAAAGCGGTTTTTGATCCAGAGAGCCCATTTTAGGGGCTATTTTCATCCTGGGCGTCGTCTTCATTGTGCTAGGAATTTCGAATGTTTGTTTTGTATGGGTCAAGACTGGGTGGGGGTTAGATCAGCAGTGTCGGCGCACCTCCGCATCGTGTCCGTGTGCCCGCCCGATTGTTGGTGGCGTGATCGCTGTCGACCCAGTCCCGTCGCCTCTTTTCGCTATCATCGGAGCTGCTTATTTCAACAGCTGATAGTTGGTCTTTGCCCCATGAGATTTCGTTTGATTACAAACTTAACTTACCTATCTAATTTACTCTTAATTGTTAATCTAGATTTTTACCTCATTTTTACCTCGTCGGTGCACCTACGATCATTACCATCGCAAACTTACAGCATCTTTAGTTGTCTGGGATTTATATTATCTCAATCTAAACGCTTCTGTTGAGCTATTTCTGGGCAAATTATTCCTGTTAGCATTTCATTGACTACTGCATTGCTATATTACAATGAAAAATAGTTTTGACAGCGCGATTCGTTGAAATAATCATTATTCACAGGCATGATTTATTGCTGACTGTGGTCACCTGAAGTGTCGCCTATGAACTGTGACTGTAACTGAATCCGTGATAATTCACGTCGGGATTGTTTCAATGCGACATGGTTTCTGTGCGCATGTATTAAGGCTATGAAAGATGCTATTGATTATATTATTGATTTTTGGGTTGACTTTATATTTATTTTTTTATTATTTTTATAAGTTAGTTATGCCTTTTCTCTATAAACTTCAACTACCACACACAGTTATGGTGACGTAGTCAGAGGTAGTGAACAAATAGTTCCTAAAAGGCTGTGCCCAAACCGCAAGACGAAAAAATTCAGAAAATTAATTATCAAAATTTATTTTTATTATAAAAGTAGTAGTAAAAGCAGTTACGGTTGGTTTGAGGTTTCCAGCCTTTTCTCATCGCTATTAGTGCTTAGTGGGATCTGTTTTAGAAATGATTGTAAACTAATTGTATATTCTTCAGTATTATTATACTTGTTTATTTTACTATGTAAATTCTACGTACATATGTATATATGTATATCGCAGCAAACAGATGGAGGTGGCGTAAGACAAGCGGACCCTGTCACACATGCCGTGTCCGAGGGTCGAATCTGGGAGCGATACTCGCCCGAACCTACGTACCCCTTCATCTCTTTCGGGTCGATTATTTTGCAAATTTTTCTAGAACATAAAAGCACGACTTGCAAACTGC
Source organism: Haemonchus placei (assembly GCA_900617895.1). Classification (NCBI taxonomy): domain Eukaryota; kingdom Metazoa; phylum Nematoda; class Chromadorea; order Rhabditida; family Trichostrongylidae; genus Haemonchus; species Haemonchus placei. The sequence continues at coordinate 1,666 of UZAF01017880.1, forward strand.
GTAACCACCGCAATTCACCGTATAGGCCACATCCATTGAGGATTACGATTCTGAATGGAAGTAAATTCGAGGGCGCATCCCCAGCTATTGAAGCACATCACCTCATTCCCCAGTTCTTGATATTTTTCTTGTATTGATCTTCGCAGGTCGGGTTTTTTAGCATGTACACCTTCATTTTCCAACGCTACCACTCGAATGCTGTTGTAACTAATTGCACTACTGAAGGTAAAAGATTGGTTCTCGAATCTCGTAATTTGCTGAACCAGTCTGATCGCAACCTAAGCCTTCAGCCGTTTTATTAGTTGATGGCGTCGTCATGTCGGAAAGTTGACTCACAATGGGGACACAATAACGTTTAGATCCCCCTAACTCACCCAGCTACGCCGGTAGACGGAATACTCGATCGTCTCATTGACGCTATTCATCGAATACTCAACAGCCAGTTTCCTCTCACCTTACATTTGCGGAACAGACCTGTCCGTGAACTGGGCCTTCGAATTGCAATGCTTGTAATTTTTGTAGATGATGCTGGAGTTTTTTCTTATGCACAATAAACAATCGCCTGTACCACCCATTTGTTTGTTCAAAACAACAACTATTCTTCCACTAACTATGACGCCGATTGAGCAAATATTTCTCAGTCAACAAATGCGTATTACTCACATTTACTGCATCACTTCTTATCTAATTCATGTACAGAATTCTTTTGTACAGCGCTCTCAATTACCCTCTACTCTACCAAAGAAATTTGCGAACGGTCCTTTGTTAAGATGCATTCAGGCCCTCTAGAAATCAGTCGCTTGGATTAGAGTGGCTTTGAAACAGTAAGGTATCACAGCTCTATAAATCTGTTAGAGATTATAGTAGTTCATCATACCTAGTGTAACACCGGGAGGAATCATTTTTGTTCTATGGCCATACTGGAAGGTATAAATAGAGCATTTAACGCTTTGCATTCCTGTAATTAACTGAAACTGCTGATCAAGTATTCTCCACGCTGGAGCATGATAGTGCCAATTGCTGACACTACCCACGTCAATAATTCCCGTACCCTAGTTCAGGGACTAATTCGAAACCTGTTCGAGTCAATAATGTCGTCCATCCATCTCATGATTCGCTTAGCTAGTACTAGGCACGTCTGGGAATGTATGAACACTGTACATCAATCCCTCCCCCCCACTCCGGGTCACCACGCTTACCAACTAAGCATTCAAGCCCGTAAAGAGGATGAGCAAGAACTGAGCTTGTTCATCGTGATTCCAGGACGCTTCTAACCTGACGAAAGTTAGGCCTCCTAATGTTGGGGAAGGAAAAGCTTTAGAAAAAGGAATGGAAGGGTCTAAGATTGGCGTGTTCGCGATGAACTACCTTGTGCATTCTATCCACCTGTAGTGAGTTGTGTCGGAGTATCATTGGAGCATCAATTTTTCCCTCGCAATGTTCCAGAATCTTCATCTCTTCATGCGTTTAAAAGAAATTTCATGGCTACTTTTTCTTCATACTTAATTAGACCATCAAGAGAACATCAAGAGTTTCTTGGTTTCCGCTTTTGACACAAACTTTTCGAGAGCCTATAAACTTAACATCCATATAGATTCTGTATCCATGTAGCAATTAAGCAACATCTGTTTGAGGCCATTGTCGGATGTAATTTGCCAAATTTTTTATACCCCTTATGCCCAGCCTATAGGGGAGCCCGAAGCTTTCCTACTCCTGACAGTTGTGCACTCTAGAGACTCACGCTTATGAAACCTATTCCTTTGAAGTGGCGATTACATTTTCTCCTGACTCAAGTTTTCATTTTTTGCACTCCACTTGTTCACCACCTTATTCCTATAGGGGATTATTTGATGGTAATTCAATCAAGAAAGGAATTCACTTAGGAATTGATTTGCAGACCATTCTTACTCCATATGTTTGCCTCTCTGGTATAATACTTGTTTGCTCAGTTTGTGTTAGGCTTGGCATAGACTGCCCCTGACTGCTCTCCCGAGCTCATCACAAAAGTTTTCTCTCAGCCGTCAATTTCTTATTTTTCTGCTGCTGTGAAGGGAATGAGTATTCCTCCTTCTTATCGTTTCATTTGTATTGACTTGAATGAATCACGAAACGATCATTTCTGATAATTTTTGCAAAAGTCAACAAATAAGATTTCAACACTGAGATAAGCTCGAAATAAAATGTAAGGCGATACAGTAGTTGTGCAGTTCGCAGAAGTCATTTTTTTTACTTTGACACTTGATAACTTTTAAAAAACGGACGATTGCTTCTAATTGTTGGCTTACAGGTCCTGCACTCATACATGGAATTCCTAGATTGTTGCCATAGAGGTTTTTTTGCATCATAATGACTCGCGTTCCCCAGTTATCACCAGTGGACTGGCTCTTTTGATAATGAATGACCTTGCACTCATGGAATCACTGCTTTTTCGTGCAGAACTTATTACCTTGATTTGATCGATTCGGTTCAAAGTAATGTCTAATTGTTACTACCTAGCAACAATCAGACATTACTTTGAGCCTAAACCCAAAAAAATAGAAACCTATTTCTCATTTATAATTATTAATGAAAAATAAACTGAAATATCTAACTAAAAATTTATTCAAAAATTAATGACTCAATTACACTTTTTTACAAAATAAATCAAGTTAAGTTACTTTATAATTGATTTAGTTAATTTTTGTTGTATTTTTTATAACCTATTTCTTTGAGCGGTGCAATAGAATAAGCGTTTGGAAAAGACCTCTACTGTTGTAAAGAGTATGTAAGTCAGTCAAATTTCTTTCTCCGAAAGGTTTTGTTGCAAATTTTCGTTCCCCAAGATGATTGATAAACACAAGATTGTGTACAGTTAGGTCAAAGAGTGCCGTCGCTCAAATTCAAAAGTTACCGGTAATCTTTTGGGTAATGATTCTCCGTCGCCAGTCGAGCAGCTTTCTTTATAAATATTATAGGGCAAGAAAAACGTTGAAGTTGTTAAGTATTGTATTGCTATCAGAGAAGATTCATACGGTATTGTCTCATTTTTCGCAACTTCGGCACTTCTTAAGATGTCCTTGCTAAAGACAAGTTCTATCATCGGACACAGTTCATTTTAAACAGTAGACTGTCATAGGAGATCAGGCAGTTTCCACGAGACTGTTGTTGTTTTTGTTATCGTTGTGTACAAGACTGGAATTGAACTACTCTCCCTCTCAGTTCGTCGACTATCTCTCCTTCGATGTCGGTTTTCGAACACCGGGGCATGTCGTTGTACAAACACTAACATGAGACCAGCGTGCTTCCATACCGTGCCCAACCCTTTTCCAACATCATTTGTGACTCAGAATAAACTTTGAAAGTCATGCTCGTAGAGTAGGGCCCGTGCCCTCTGTTTTCACTTCTCTATTACCCAGAATCTGCTCTCAAATTATCGATACTAGATCGCTAAACCTCCGAGACTTCATTGAATTTCATTTTTTTTTTGAATGTAATCGCTTGCGGAGCTCAAAGTCTATATCAAACTAGTTGTTCGATTCAGTGCGTTGTGATAGTTTTTTTGTTAAATTCTTTGTCATCAGAAATTTCTGCTGTCGCATTGACTCTTGAGAGAGCAACGCTCTCTGCCTCTAATTGGAACAGGGAAACGATTGATGAGATTTGAGCCTTTACTGGGAAAATTAAAATGCTCCTTTAATCTTAGCGTTTTTGTGGACTATGTGAATATGGGTGGTATGTGCTGTTCAAGGAAGGAATCAACATCTCGATGTTAATCAGTCTTTCGGATTCTTTAACCAGTTGCCTTCATATCAATGAAATTCTTCGGATGGTATCCTAATGAAGTTTTAGTCGAAAGCCTGGTCCATAGTGCATAAACAGGGGTGAAAACTAGGCAACCCGGACAGAAAATGATCCTTCTGATTGTGTGAACCATAAAGAGGGTAACGCACGTNGGCATAAGTACCGCTTCTACCTGGTGATGTCTAGGGCCTCAAGATTAAATTTACTCCTACTACGGTAGTGAAAATAGGCGTCTGTCGCATGTTATAGAACATGGTATCTACTAAATCATTCATGAGCACTTGATAGAATGTCGGCAGAAGGTTTAAAGTTTGCTTCAGAGTGTGGATTCTGGGGCCACATTTACTGGAATTCTACGTAATCACATTGAATATGACACCACTATTCTCATCCCGGCTGTGAGAAAGAAAAGTTTTCCCTACAAAGTTGAAAAAGAATCTTCCAACCAAGGGAACAAGAAGTCACATGGAATTTCATCTTGAAATATCGTTTGAATTTGAGTTTGCTAGATATTAATGTCTTTAATATGTACCTTGATTTGTCTCTTTTTTCTTCCCGGTCCCCAGTATGCCTTCCACCTACATGCTCACTCCTTTTAATCTCCTCCTTTTCTCGTTTTCATTCTACCATTTCATGTTTATCAAACAGGTATGCACGTACTGAAAATGATGTTCCGTAGGAGCATGGCGGTATCTGCAGTGGTCTGATATGACGAAGGAATATCATGGTGGAATGATTTTTTCCATGATAACGGTCTTTGTTCTCAGCGTTTTACATCCAAGCAGTTATCTATCGTATTTTGTGTTTTATGTCGTTTCTTACGTCTGTAATATTTCGAGTTTGAACGGCTAGCCCAAGAGGAAAAATAGCTTGAAAATTTTATCGGGCCGGAAGTAATTAATACATATTGGGATAGTTCACATCTGATGTTATATTGAGGTATATATTTATTACTTATGCGTTTTTATTTCGTGTTTTTTTTACAAATATAACTTTATATATATATAGTTTATATCTCAATATTTTTAATATAAGGTGATATTAATATTGAGATTTCTTAAATGGGGATACATGAAGTCAAATCAGTTTAACCGGTACTGAAGACGTGGTGCTTTTGCTTCGAAATCTCATCCGGCTTTGACCAACTTCTATGTCGGCTATAATAAATTTGATAAGCTAATAACGTCAAAGAAATGATGTTACTGCTTCGGCATATTTCCACGATAGAATCCTCTGATTATTCTGCTGAAGCTTCCGTCAATGACATTCCATTTATTATTTTTTTTTTTTTGAAGAACTCGTACAAAAAAAGATAGTTAGCAATAGAGCAAGACGGATATATAGAAATTGCTCACCCCTGCTTCCTAGACCGCTTCATTTTTGAAATATTTACAAATGAGTCACGGTGGATGTTTATGTATTATTTCACTTAAGACATAAATCTCTTAACTATGGTACGCATTGGTCCGTTCGGCAAAAGGATTTTAATGACGAAGCTAATTTATGGTGCCGAGAAGGCTCTTATGAAATATAATATAGATCTTCTGGAACTTTGCTTAGAGGCCCTATTCGTTTCTAGTATATGTCTTCATCGGGGGATAGTGCCCAACCCAATCAGAAGACCGGAAAAACTTCTGGGCGTCTTTGGCATTAGACAAAGTTTATTTCATAACTACACTTTTTGACGGTTATTCGATACCCAATCAATCATAATCAAAATTATGATCACTCTAGCAACTTCCAGTTTCGGTCAGATATCAATCAAAGTCAAATGTCATCAGCTGGGGTCTTTGACCATCCAAGTTTTTCTGTTGTCCAAGAAGGAACATCTGATAAGTGGACGTTACCCTCCAGGTCAACAGAACTTTTTCGCAGTGCTTCCTTTCCCGTAGGTTTTATTGGCTTTTGACCAGAAACACGTGTAGAATTTGACCTTGTTCACTTGTTTAATTAATGTAAACAACATGTTTCGTCTGGGGAAGCTCGTAGGGCTAGTAACATGAGAGAGTTTGCCGAGAGTTTCTTATTCTGAACAATCATTATAATGGGAAGGCCATTCAAGAGGGTTTACAAGAAGAGCTGAGCAATGAGGAAGATAAACTGGTTCAGGTAGAATTTTAACTTGTACCGCAGCGCCTTCTGGGAAGAAAGTGTGTTCAACAGATCAGTGGGGTCCTACATAGTACCCTTTCCTTAGCTTCATGGTTATTACTCCATTCTGCATCACTCTGAGAAAAGATGCTGCAGGCAAAAGAAGTATCACAGGTATAATAATATCTCTTGGTATAGATCAGAAAATCAGCTCTTTCTGACAATCTGGATATTGCAAGGTTCATCGACCGGCTTATATGTTCGAGGGAGTGAGAATAGGTTCCGCTCTTTTCAGTACGAAGTAGCGCTTCTGTCGGAACTTCACTGGAGAGGAGCGAAGCGTCCAAAGTGTACTGGGCATACAGATGTTGAGTTGTAAGCATTGAAAGCAGAGAACGGCAGGGTGTGTGGACGATGCAGGCAGGCAGGGTGTGTGGACGATGGTCATGGAGTGGTAGTTGGCAATGGCCCCTCAGCAACTAGTTGGCCATTCCTGTTTTGAGTCGTTTATGAACTAGTCGAAACAAACTCACCGATAGAATAATGAAGCTATTTTCACCAGTACTCATCCTCTTGAACATTCGGATACGATTTCTGCTGCAGAAAGAATTTGCTCCCTTTGCCATACTTTAATGGCGCAAGGATGACCGTGCTCTTCTTAACATCGCTCTTTCCTCCACGACCATGAAGTAATTAATAGTTCAAAGGTAATTTGTTGTTACTATTCTTACCATCATGGATCTACTATCTCGACAGAGATAAATGATCCTGACGGTGATTCACTTTCACTGGATGTCTTCGAGAAAATGGGCGATTGTTACTGCTAATGATACTCCTAGTAAGTTTATACCATGCGGTGAACTCGAGTCTTGCTCTGATCAGGATTTGCTGTGATAAAAATTGAAGCTTTCCACTTCACATCGAAGCTTTGAGCATTTGTCTGAGTGCGAGAGTACCAGCATGGGAGTCCCTTTTTAAAATCTAGAAGAGCAGTGCAGTACGACGGCCATGGCCCTGATACGACTGCTCGATCCATCTTTTCAATTGATTCGTTACTGAATTCTCTCACCTCAACTGTGCAAGGGGGTGGGGGCACTTGCGACAAAACCAAAAGGCTCAGGTTACCCGTGTGCTTGCTCATGTCACTTGTCATGTCAGTATCGTGAATTTGCAGCAGACTCAGTGTCAAAATCATGTGATTAAGCACTAATAGCTCAAATCCTGTTGCTTATTACTCTTAGAATGCACAATACAAATACAGTTTTTTCAAGAGTATTGTTTCTGTATCACTTTGTAAAAATGGGAGGCTCATCTGGTCTGTGTGGGAGTGGATCTCAAGCATCACGTTCCTGATGGATCAAGTGTGATCCCGCTCTGAGTTCTTATCTTGCTGGCTAGTGCTTGCTTACTAACTTGAATTGTGGTTCTGTTTGCCGGACAAATTTTCAATAGTAGACGATTCTTTCTCTTTGATCAGACGGCGGGGAGGAGAGGTACTGGCAGCCATCCCACTTATTCTTGCTCGCTTTCATTGAGAAATCAGCAGCACTTTCAATTATCTTTACGAATTACCGCCTTCCACAAGTCCTACAATATGCTTTCAGGCTCCACAGATCCTGTCTCCAGTCACGTGCAGAACGACACGTTTGTATTCATTTCTATTTTTTATTTATACCTTTGAGCGCTTCTCAACTGTATGACAGTCGACAGTTCCAATTGGGAGCAGGAGCATTGAGACGGTCACCATGTCGGCACTACTTCAGCATGGGTGATAGCATTAAACGGTTCTGACGGGAACTATTCTGTCACAAATCAGCTTTGGCATTTGGTTGGAATTCGTCTAGGCATTTTTTCGCTTAGATGAACCCCTCTTTTTCATGTTTTCCGACTTTTATTTAAAATTTAAGAAACTGCTAAAATGTGAAAAAATTCAGCTCTTCCTCCCATAGTCATATAAATACTTGCGGGGAGGGGGTTCGGTACTATGGCAGGAATGGCTGTGTCAAGATCTCTGAGATCGCCGGTCTTGTTTTGGAATGGCGTCAGCGATGGCTCTTCTTGACTGCTTGTATGCCTCAGATTTTTGATTTCCCTCTGTTTTGGTCACCCATAATAGATTCTTCATATCAGAAGGACAGAAGGACCATAGGAAAGTACTGTTTGGGACTCCTTTTTCCATGGAAAAATACCCTTGCATTAGAAAGTTACGATTTGCATTAAAATGAGAAACACTTTTTCTATTCATTTTGTGGAATCTTATGTCTCGATGATTTTATCACGCGCATGAAAACATTAGCCTGACAAACCCTCTCGGGTATTTGTCCTTATCGCTTCCGACAGCCTGTCACTTGAGTGCTCTCGTTTTTGCTGATGGCTATGACAAGTCTGTCCAAGGTGCCTAAATCTTGCAAACTGGATATTTCCGACCTCTCACCAGACATTCCGGTCGCTTACTCTTTCGATTAAAGCTCGTAACTGATTTATCAAAACAGTTCCCACATCATGTCTTACAACTGGTTTGTCTCTTTCATCCTAGTTCAGAGAAATCAATTGATTTCCGTGTTTCCTTTTTTTGTCACAAACGGGCAGTATTGCTTGAAAGAAGTCCGTGTACACAGTTTGTTCATGTTGTTTTGACGTGAATAACTACAATCTCTCAGTTGCTGAAGTATTTGAAATATGCATCATTATCAGCAGATTATCGTGCCATCGAAAAACCGCTTGAACGTCTTCTTCTACTTTTCAAATAGTATATTTTAGGGTCATGTTCCGGCTGTTCTTCCTTTTCGGAGTTTCTGTGGTACTTCGATTGGAGTACTTACTGGCCGCAGCCGTAGTCAGAGCGAAGGCACGTGATTGGTCGGAGAACAAGGTGAGGGGAAAATTGGTAATGCTTGACAAGAACAGTATAGTAATTCTCACAAGGTTGGCGAGTTATGAACAAAACTTCAGCCTCGGGCGCTACTCAAACCTATTCATACCTGTGCTATCCGGATTCAAAACGAATCATCAAAAAAAAAAAACGAACATCGTATAGTAATTACTATCTGGAAGCTGCCCATAGGCACCTTCTTTCCAGTCACTTCCACAGCCTCGCGAATACCTTCAGTTTAAAGTTAACTATGCCACAAAAAAAACGCCCAATTTCGGAGGGGCAGGCGAGTGCAGGGGCGAGAGAGCTAGAAGATCATAGTGCTGCGCGAAGTGGCCCTTCAGGGAGTAGAAGTAGCGTCCATCGAAAGTGGAAGGGTTATTTGCCTTCTCAAATGACTACCTTAGCTCTCCAGCGCTGGGGGGCTGGAGTCCCTTGAGCATAGCTAGACGCTGAGGGCTTAATTCAGTGAATATTTCCAGATACGTATCTTCTCCGCACGTGTAATTTCTCTGACTCACGCTACACTATCATCGATAGGATGCTTGTGCAGGTAATGAATGGGTCATTACTTTTACTCTTTTCTCTTATTATACCATTCCTCGACTCTCTTGTTTTACGATCACCCCCATTTTACTTTCCCATTTTAGCCTTTTATCTGACTCCGAATATGTAAAAGAACCCTACGACTACTCCACGTATTCAGCACAGTACATATTTTTATTTTCAATGGGTTAGTTCCAACTCTAATTGATTTTTTTTTCTCAATTTCTCTCAGTGTTTATCCTCTTTCCTATATTCATTCCACTCTATTTCCGCCCACCAGTTCCTACAGTACATATCAAAGCAAATTTCAGGATACTTTATATATGATATGACGGATATGTACATTCATGGCGAAGCGCCTTACTCAAAAGAATATTTCATTCATCACTCGCTTGTGAGTTACTTATTTTTCCTGTCAATCAAGGAAGCGTTCAATCACCCTTGCTTACTTCACAATTCCGAGTCTCAGCTGACCGAGACTTTTCATATTCCCTGCCTTCCCCTAGGTTGACATGTGGAAGCTCAGGAATGCCAGTTTTGACGAGCAGTCCAGTGAATCGTCCTCATTCGAGAGACGCATGGCAAACCATTCTCCTCGTCCAGAGCCTCCGTGAAGAATTCTGACCACCGCGCTGGCGGTCGTTCTGGTGTCCGTTCGCGGGATCTAGTCAGTAACCGCCCTGGTCCAACGGTCATCACTATATCGCAGGAAGTGCCCGGCCCACATGATCTTTGATTTCTTGATGTACAACGACATCCTAGAGGCTTAATACTCACACCTACCCGTTAGAAGGGCCAACACTGTGCATTTGCATCCTTACAGTAAATCCATTAGTTTTCGTGAAACATCAACGTCTGCGCTATCCCATGACTATTATGTGGGGCAAGCTATTGCTCAATGACGGTCATATCGGAATACCGCCGCCTTTATTCTATGACNAATAGTTTATTGTCCATTTGTATGCGGACCCTTCAGTTGAGTTGGCGTCTATTTGCATTTCCATTNNNNGGGATCTAGTCAGTAACCGCCCTGGTCCAACGGTCATCACTATATCGCAGGAAGTGCCCGGCCCACATGATCTTTGATTTCTTGATGTACAACGACATCCTAGAGGCTTAATACTCACACCTACCCGTTAGAAGGGCCAACACTGTGCATTTGCATCCTTACAGTAAATCCATTAGTTTTCGTGAAACATCAACGTCTGCGCTATCCCATGACTATTATGTGGGGCAAGCTATTGCTCAATGACGGTCATATCGGAATACCGCCGCCTTTATTCTATGACCAGAAGTCATCATAACTGATTCCATAATGATGAAGCTTTCCAGGTACTGACGGCATTTTCCATAATACTGTACACGGGCAAATTATTCGGGTTTGCAATGATCGGTCTTCTCGTGGAGGTAAATAAATACTTCCAGATGTATTTATAGAATTATAGAATTATTTATAGAATTACCAAATTAATTTCTTCGTCAGCGTTGTTTCTTATTGTAAGTCCCAGTTCTTTAGTTCAGAGCTACTACTGTTGATTTTCAGGTACAGACAATTTTCTTGCATCTACGTACAATGATCCGTTTGACGGGATACGCCAAGAAGCGTTCACCCGCTTACAATGCATTGATCAATGCCAACATGGCGTGCTTGTTCCTGTTCAGGTCAGCTCAAAGTTTTGAATCTGGGTGTTTTCCCAAGTTGCTGCAAAGGAAACCTGCGAAAGTCACCACAGCATAGTTTAGAAATAAGTAAATATGTCGAAATATGAGCTTGTTGTAAATTTGTTTGAGAAAGTCTCATGGCGATGAAACCGTGTCGATGAAAATTTTCTCGCAAAAACTTTGTTTGTCTTTCCAGACATGTGCCGGTAACGTACCTTCTTTATGTGATGCTTTACAAAGATGAGAATTGCCCTTTGCCTTTGAGAGTTTTTCTCACTTGTGGTCTTGCATTCCTCACCTATCACAATACGCATTTGACGGTGAGTTCGTTTTCGTAGGAACTTCAAAATTTTTATCATAATTATCCTCAAAGTGTAAAGCCCTTTACGTTATATACCTTTCGAGTACCTTATGGTTAGGCCAGTGCCTTCCAATGAGGACCTCAGTTTAGATGTCTCGAAAACATCGCACATTCGTTTGTTGAGATGCATTTCCTTGACGTTCGGGAGAGTTTCCAGTAAATCGCCTGAATTAAGTTCGTGGAGCCCCAATAGGCTTCAGGGACCCTTTTCTGGTCTCGCATCTCTTACAAATCAAACACGAATGTCAATGTCTTAGCACTCCTTTGCTCTTGATAAATTTTTAGAAGATTGCCAAAGATAAAAATTTCTTCTACAATTTTTAGATCTCTATGGTAAAAGCAGATGGTTTCTTCGGGTATGAAATGCAGTCCCTCGACGAGGATCACGTTGATCCACTTGGACCAGTTAAAGTGAAGAAATCTTAAGATCTTGTCTTACTTGACGGCATCTATCTAGAATTATGTCTTCAACTTTTTCTTCGTGTATTTATATCAGCTTGTCGTTTCCATAATGATTTATTCTGCATGTGATCCTCTCTCTCTTCCGACCGATATTCTTGGCAGGATTTCATTTTTGACCGTCACTGTAGCGATTACGGTAATGCAAAGAATTTTGTGTACGAGTTTTCACGTTCAAATGGTTGAACCAGCACCACGTAAGTACTATTTGGGTAAGATGATGGGTGTGGAATATGAGGCTGAATAGCTCTAATCAATTATTTGGATCCGTTTTGAGATTATAGACCTGTCTATCACATAATTCCTCATGAACAAAGTTGTACGAATCAGGTTGATCTTGGTCAGAAGCCTTCAAGTGTGAAGTTCACGGGAATCCCGATTTTCCGTACTGGTCGATCACACCATTGCCATAGGCGCGTCAGAACGATGTTGGTCAGCCGTTTCGTTCCTACCGTACGAAAGATGAAGGGTCCTGATACTATTGACCAACCCAGTTTCAGCGGCCGACTGCAGTGGCACATGCTGACCAGTAACCTCTAGTTCAGTCTTATCACACCATCAGTACCATTTGAGTGTTAAGGTCTTGCTTTTCATTACCGTATCCTGATTCACCGTTGTATGTCATCTTGTAGTATTACTCTATACAAGTAGAATTGTGATAAAATAGTTTATTGTCCATTTGTATGCGGACCCTTCAGTTTAGTAGGTGTCTCTTTGTATTTCCATTCTGTGTGTTGTGTGTATATAGAAGTTACCTACCGTTTCTGTCCAATAATTGCCAGAATGAATTTGATTCTGGCGACCAAGTTGCACTGAAGTTGAAATGAACAGCAAAAATATCAATAAATTGTCGCCTACTGTGCTCAAAATTGTCAACTATGTATTTGCCTCAGAAGGCGGTTTGCGGTAGGAATAGCCTTTGAATTCAAAGATGTCAAACAATGAAACTTTTTGAGGATGAGATTTGAGGTTGTGTTGAGAATGGAAAAAGTTAGGTTTTCTTGGAATGACGCCCTTCCCACAATTGTTCGCTTCCCTACAGCTTTCGGGGGGTCCAGCGTTGCATTCCTCATCTTCCGTATCAAATTTGGTAACCGCCGTACTGCGGAATGAATGCGGATTTTCGAAGTTCAAGCAAAGAAGGGAGCAACTGGTCTCAATGAAGCCGAGCGCGGGGAAGCACTCAAAATAAAATTGGCTATGAGTGCCTCCGAGAGATCGGCATTCACTGAGTAGTGAGATAATGTAGCTAAAGGGAGCGAACAACTTGTTTCGAGGGCAGTGGAGCAGAAATTTGAACCTGTACGCCATTTTTTGCTTTTCCGTGAGTGACTAGCCTTTTTCTGAGGCATAAAATCCGTCCACGGCAAATAAAAATGTCGCCCGCCGCCGCCTATACAATAGATCTACAGATAACGGTCTAGGATTCGAACCCGTGACCATGCGTGTGTGACAACGCACTCCTTGCCACTGCACCACCTCCACTCAAGACCCGGTAACTGGTGGGCAATAAGTGACCGGAAAATTGTAGTGCGGAAGGGTAGTTTGTATTATTAATTGCAACTAAAGGTCATTTTCAAGCAAAGAAGGGAAATAAGGAGCCACAGCATAGAAATATTTATTATTTACATTTGTACAGACTTTTTCTCCTTGAAGGAGAAATGGAAGAAATTCGATTCCGATGAGGTAGCAGAAACGTCCTGAAATCATGTTTTGTCAAAGGTGAATGATGAATTGAATCGCTTTAAAAAATTTTTTGTCTTAGTCTAGTGACCGTGAAACTCGTCCAGTCCACTCTCACGATACTACTATTACCTACGTACTCGGGAGATTACATGGTTAGTTGATGTTGAATTCTGAATTCTGAGCGTAACCCGGAAGGATCCTCCCGGTAGTGGTTTGACATTCTCTAACTCTACGTTTCAGTTAGCTTACTATTAAAAACTGCGCCGAGCTTACTTATATACTCAGCTGTTATACTCGTGTTTTGCCTCTCTTTTCCCATTAACTTCTCAGCTATTCTACTATCCAACCTATTCCCCACCCCGGAAATTGAAAGGAAAAGAATCTATGATTTTGAAGAGACGAAGGTCTATTAAACCAAATAATGGAGAAAAAAAAACAAAAGTACTCACATCGTTGAATGTCGCTTTGGGGATGATCCACCTGAATCGTCACATCCTGTTGTAATTTCCACGATCGTTGCAATTTGGCAACGTCTTCTGGAACTGGCATCGTTGCCATTATTTTGTCGACTTGACGCTGGATAGACTCAGTCGAAGCCGATGGATTTAAATGACGTTGAAACGTTTTCGACTTCATCAGCCAAGGAGTTCGCCGAGATGACGATGATGACGTGGTGGTGGTGGTGGCATTTGCCGTCGTCTGTGGAGCTGACTTCGACGACGTCGAACAACACGGTTGTTGACTGGATCGAGGCAGAGGTGTGGACGAGTTTGACGGCTTTGGGACACTGCTTCGACGTATTGCTTCTTCATATGACGGCAATTCGTCTGCAGAAACACATACCGAGGGAGTGGAATGGGAAATACAGTAGGCATACGATGGAGGGCGCTGAAATTAGAGATATAAATTTAGATTTAACACTGACTACTTCCTGCAAAAAATAAAATTACCGTCGAACAAAAGTACTTCACAAGTGGGGGAAGGAGGGGGGGGGGAGTAAAGGAAATAAGGGAAACTGCTTGAAATGGTCAGAGCTCAAGTTTGAACTCGAAACATTGAGGTGCAAAAAGGAGATCAATCAGACTGGCAGAGGACCTGGGAAAAACTAGATAAGCTGTAAAATAACTACTGACACCTGTATTCGCAAATCAACCAGATAGAGTTCATAGAGAAATTAAAGTCGAAGAGAAATGTGCCGTAGTCCAACACCTATTCCAGAATAAGCTTTTCCAGTAAAAGGACTGTTTTGTTAAGTCTCCTCAGTCCTAGATCAGGTCATGGGTAAATGGACTAGGAAAAGGGGACCAGCTCCAAGCGAAGGGGCAAAACATTTCACTCACCCTTTCAATGTCTTTGACATCTCCTTCATAACTGCTGAACGCGATTCTGTACCATGCGCAAAAAAACAACCTAAATAGGCTTGAATCAGCTCTCTGGCTTAATCGGAAATGTGGCACTCAAAAAGATTGATTTTGAGTTAAAATCAAAGTAAACAAACAATTTTGCAACATTGAGAACAACTGGTGGGCTCGTGCTGGTGCTAGCTGGGGAATTGTAGCATGCCTACAAAGGTGAGGCAGATCAAAGCTCATCCTATTCTATGCAAATCCCAAAACAGGTACAGGGAAGTGGGCAGCTTTCGTGAAAGATATCCCTTTTTTGAACCATCCCATCATTTTACGCATCATTCTGCTGACTTTCGATCTAGCTTCAGTCTTTCGCAGTCGATCACTATGATCAGTCCTCAACACTTTGCCGGTGACATACACTTCTCATTCACTACTGAATGGTACCTGCTCAAGTATCCCACCACTCTGAAGAGCTCGATTGCCTCGATAAGCAACAGATTGTGTCGTTTCCATCTATTGACTTAATTCTACTCCTTTACTCCATAAACCACTACACTGTTCTCCTGTGACGTCATGATTTGGTCACAAAATGATATGACCATGACATACATCTCTGTAGTTTCATGAAGAAGTTTCGAACAGAATGGGTGGGGAGGAGGGAGAGGGAGGGGATTTACACCAAATTGCTATCGTAAGGCGCACGACCTTGAAAAGTTGAAAGCACTTTTTAAATAGAAAACTGCAGGGGGAAATATTTCTTAAAAAGGAGATAAGAATACCAGAAAAGTAAACGTTAGAGAATACCAGAAATGTAAACGATTAACAATAACTATTACCTAATTTCAACAATAATGATGAGTACAAATGCAATAATCCATAGCGGTAGAGATGGATAATTATGAACAACACTACGCCATAATGACACCGGTGACTGAGTTAGTACCTGAAAAAAGCTACCGTAATCTAGTGGATCAGAAATGTTTTTGTATGGAAAGACTGAATTTCCGTATTTGGATTGAGAGCGAAAGAACTGTCGGTCGATGAGGTGAAGCAGAGGGGCAGTTCTATTCTAGTTTTTGGTAATAGAAATATTCGAATCGAACCCTCCGACCCAAAGTCAAGGTTACATCTATCCATCGATAGAGTAAGGGATTTACAACGAGAAGGGTGACATTGCACAAATGCAAGACTGCCCGATCATTTATTGTGAGTTCCTTTTGGGTGTGTGGCAAAAGACTTGACATCATGCGCTTGTCGGGCACATCATTCACTTTTTGATTGTCTGCGCTCTCTCACTGAGAGAGGGCTCGGTGGCTTGGTTTGTAGAAATTTAGAGAACAGTTTTGAAAAGTTTTGAATCCTCCGTTTACCTTTTCAAAGTGTATCACAGTTTTGTTTTTTTTAGATACTGCAAATAGCTTTCCTAATCATCATATCTTCACATTTCTAATCGTCATCGCACAGGTTTCAGCTTGAAACAAACAAAAAGGAAAGGGTAATAGTCACCTCAGGTTCTCCAACAATACCGACCGCCTCCTTGATGTAGTGAGCATGAAATGTATCAATGGATACGCACCCTATGAACAACATAATGAGCAGAAGAAGAATCTGAAACCATAAACAATCGACCATTTTCCCTTTTTCCCAGAAGCATATACACAGCAGTTGATGTCCTACCTTGATGGCCATATTCGGTACAATGAGTACAGCTGCATGACCGCTAATTCCGATAGCGGCCATTGCCAAAAGGAATGCATCCAACATCATAGCTGCTGATAACGGTCCAGCCGGTATCAGTAATGATAATGCCGCGAGTAGTAGGCAGTTCGCTGGCACGGCATACTGTAGAGCGCGAGTCTCCTGAAAATCACCCATTTCATTCGAAAACATTAACTTCAAAGTTAAAAAGGGTTGTAAAGAATTTTTCAGAATTCGAATACGTAAATAACCGAACAATGATCCCAGTATTTTTCGATTTACTCGATTCGATTTAGATGCCTTATTTATTGTTTTGTTCGTACACTTTCTATTTATTTTTAGAGAAGGGCGACCAAGTTCTCACTTCCCACAAACACTTCAATGTAAAAAAGCGATTTTTCTGTTGAGCTCTACGTATTTGTTACTTAATGATTACGGTACTCTTGACCTGGGCGTTTTTTGATAAGGTATCATGAGCAGGCTTATTTGTTTTTACTTACCATTAGGTGAAACTTATTGTTCCACATTCGCTATAGGATCCTGTGGCAAATGACAAAAATAATCGAACAAATAAAAATATTATCATTGAAATCGAAAGAGTCGTTCAATCAGTGCCGTTTCTGAGCTTACGGCTCATCTTTTAGAGGAGAAATAGGTTTTTTTTNTTTTTTTTGTTGTGATATGATATTGTTGTAAAAATATGATTATATCGGTGTTCGCCCCTGGTATTGTAATTTCTTTTTGGTTGTTTGTCGCTGTTTCTCAAACCAACGACCATGCTCTCAGAGAGCAAGGGATCAGCTGCTTAAGTTACCTTCGTCACAGCGCTTTGTTATTTTTACTCTCAATATTGATGATCTTGAGAGGATAATTTACCATATTGAGTAAACAAACTTGGTTCCCGGCTTTACCTACGTCACCGTGTGATGAAGTGCCGGTAGAATACGTCTTGACCATGGTTGAGTAATAGTGGACTTTTGATGCACCCTTGTATCTAATACAACTAACATCAACATCCACATAACTACACCCTTACTGTCTTCTTTCAAAACTTTCTAGAATGGATAGAGCCTGTTCAATCTAGCTTCATCTGTCGTGAGTTCTTCTAGCGGTACTGGGCTACTCTATATCGTTGGTCTTTAGGAACCACGAAGTTTAAAACCTTGAAAAAAGTAATAATCGTAAGTTAAAAATGTTAACAATTTTAGAACACTTCCCATCGTTGGACAAAGTTCTTCACAAGCTGATCCAGTAAAAAAAGCTGAATAGGACGACATGTCGGGATCGGCTACCGCTTCTGAGGTAGTCGCCAAGGCTTGTAAAGGAAGCGTTAACCAATCACGATGGCATCGACAGATGTAGAGAGATGGGCGTACCTACAATGAACGATGGATGGGACCGGAAGGCGGTCGTTCGCGCAGCCCCTCGCGTCGCGCCGCTCATTCCACACGGTTTCTGAGATGGACAACTCGTCCAGGTGATTCACAGTCCTAATCATGTTAATCAGCTAAGCCCATCCAGCTGATGCACGGCTCGATCGATCATGGTTGAGAGGTTGGACCCCCTGGACGAGTTGTCCATTTCACAGACCGCGTTGAATGGGCGGCTCGATGGGAGGGGCCGGCACAAGGACATATACCCATGGGACCCCCTTACGACAGATAATCTGCAACGTGTGATAGTTTGTCGATAGTAAATTATGGTGATGGTTGTTGAGAGAGCTAATTTATCTATTTCTCTCGGAGAACATCTGTCCCCGATGACGTGTGCGACGCTTAAGGACCTGTTTTGTATCCTTGCCCCCAAAGGCGAACATGAAGCGAAAATAAATGACGAGGAAAGGAAAGAGGCAAATTATGATCCCTTAAAAGGTAAAAGGTTAGCTGCTTCTAGCGTTACAAATCTTGGAGACATGTGGTTCTCTTTTAAGGTAAACCCGTGCAATCACGAAAATCGCTTAACTTCCTCTGATGTCGGTTGAACCATTTCAAAGGTTCAGCTTGTTCACCAAGGCTGGAAGCACTCAAGTGTTCAAGACCAAGAAGATTCACTTCATAGATTGCATATCATTATGAGCACAAATGCCAAATGTTCTTGTGCTCGCCTGCAGAGGAGTAGATAAGGTGGTTGTCTTAAGGCGTATCAAAACACGCGTGACCCAGCGATCAAAGCCCTTTCTGGTATCCACCCAGTCAGCAAGAGTTCTAACTTCCGTGGCCGGGTAATTGGTAACCTACCTCTCCGAAGTGATCGAAGCACTGGAGCGTATATTGGCTGGCTAAGGCAAGTCATTGTATAGTGTTCAAATGGACACAACGATTCTGAATAGGAGTAGGAGATGCACCTCTAGAAGGAATGATCAACGACTAAAGTCTTTAAATCCCATTCTTGGACAGCGGTGAGTCAAGAAATAGAATAAAGAACTTTTGCCCAGCCATCATGGATAACACCATACTTTCAAGATCTATTGAAAATTAGAGTTCGGATATTGAAAAACGTGCACCCACAGATATCATTCACTTCAGACGTTACAAGAGAACCGGAGGGAATGGCATACTACTTGATTGACGTCGTTAAGCGGTAAATATAACTCTTAAGGAGACTCACAGAGACTCTCACGGTCTCTAGTCCTTCTCTGTCTGGGCCTTGATTTCAAAGATTTTCAATCGTTCCCAAAGAAAAAAAAAATTGAATGTTGCGCCCAAGCTATAATGCTGCTAATCGTAAGAGCGCAAATAACTGGACGTTGTTCTATTTCGGTAATTTCTGTGCAATCGCTGCACAACATTCTCCATTCCAGCAAAACGTCATTGTGAACTCTAAAGGCAGGTCGTATGCGCAGACGTAAATTCGTCATCGCAAGGTAGAAATGACGTGAACGCGACTGTACAGGCTCACTGGACATATTCGCAATGACGTGAACGTCGTTGGCCTCCATCTTTGGGAACCTTGGAATACGTCATTGCAACGAGAGCTATTCCAGTCTCATATATGCTTATGTCTGTTATCAAGAAAAACGTACATAATCAGAGGGTTAGCTTGATCCAAGGATCAGCCTAGAGTGCAAAAGATTTGGATTGCTCTCTTGTTCGCCAAGAAAAGGAAGGATTAGAGTTGTACGGGCAACTCGTAACAGCTTTTTTCATTTCAAGTCCAATGCTGATCCTTTATCATCACAGTTTGCTACTAACTATTACTATGAAGTTTCAAAAAACATTCGGAATCGAGCATCCACCGAAATCATTGTTGCAATTATTTCCCTCAAAGTTGATAGCACACACACACACATGATGAGATGACAGGTCGAACCGCCTCACTGCAGACTCATTCAATGATTTTCATTGATAATCAGTGAAGCCTGATACACTCTGACTCGACAAGGATAGATGGACGTTACTGGATCGCGCTCCGAGTAAATCGACGATCGAAGGGGCGACAGGTGATACAAGTGAATCAGCGGAGACCAGGTATTTAGGGCCCAAAACAGGGTGAAGGCAATCGCATAGTCAAATGCAGATCCCTAACTGCAACCCGGAATTGTTCATCGATTCCCTATGTAAAATCTGAGGCAATGACCTTGTAACGGAATGTATCTCAAAATCAAGTTATCCTAGACTAAGATTTTTTATTTTTAAAGTATCACTTTTCAAAGCTTAGATGTATATGAACTATCAAAAACTCAGTTCCAAAACGTAATTGTCTTCCTAAAAAAGGCAAGAAACTCGAATTCAACTTTTCTATATGGGTTAGTGAATCCTTATGTCAGGAATCAGGCTCCCAGTCAACTACACAATCAAAGCTCCAACGAAATCAGTCTTCCTTTGGGAGCTAGCGACTACCCTTCCATTGGTCGGAATATATTATATTAAATAAAAAACCTGTGACCGAAAAACTTCGGACAGAAACTCTGCACTCTATTTAAATCAGGGGAAAGAACGATGTGATTTGTGGTATAACATTAATTTCCCAGGTGGATTTTGGGGGTCTTGGCAGTGCAGCGACTATAAGTGCNCCACCGAAACCAACATCACAGGTCTTGGTTTGGCTATCTTAGCCATGTGAAGATTTACTGAATTATGAAGTTCATGTTATTTAGCGAACGTGGAGATGAGAAGCGTAGTGTTGACTAGACAGCTCTGCAGCTTATCCCGATAAGATTAGAGCTTGGGAATGGGCACTACCCGATGTTCGTTGATGTCTTTTCTGCGTTGCGAAAACGCTAAAGTCGTAATCGGATGTAAGCCATTAATGTGTCCCATTTTGATTGAATTCTACAAAAACAACGATATCGTCGTCTTCTTATTTTTTCCAGTGGTTGAGAAAATACTCATAGTAAACAAAGGGCAAACAGGAAGTATTGCACTGAACGTTCACTATCGGCTTTTCCCGCCAACATAGGAAAAGTTGATCACATAATTCTTTGTGAGTATGCGCTACCGTACCCAGAACAGCTTTCCAACCATTTCTGTAGAAAAAGGAGTAAAGAAAAACCTTCCAGCCTGTAGCAACAAGTTATATTTTTCCTCTCCTTAACCCTAGTCCTTTAATTTGACTGTCTAAATGGCCTACATGCTGCAGGTTTCTTGGATAAATGGTAGGCCTCCTTTCACATAGAGTAAACATTCACAGGACCCACCTTAAGCATTTACAGTACTTCTATCGACAAACGTCCACATGACACTCAATTTGTGGCATGTACACTACGGACAGGACTTTGAGAAAAATCAAACTTTAGCACAAATGCCAGTCAGAAAGTGATGAACTAGGAACTTGGTATGCCGTTTATTTATTGTAGCTCCCAAATCAAATACTCCTTTAAAACAGCTTTGCCTATGCCTAANCTTAGAAATCAGCCCAAATCTGCCTTTTTTATCAGTGGTAAGATATGTCTTTTCATTTATTCTGTTAGAGCCTCCTTTCAGGATAGTTCCCGAATTCGTACCGATGCTAAAAGTGTAAAAGTGGACTGTCAAGTCAACTCGACTTTCAATGCTGCTACAGCAATATTAGGGATGGCTCATGCCAAAATTATTTTCTGAAGTAATGTTTTAGAGAAGAAAAAAAGAGAAAGTCGAGTAACTTACACTACTGCACAGTGACTCACAAATTCGTCTTGGTATCATTGGTTGACCTGAAACAATTAGGAATTACTCTTGAAGTTGTGATACCGGTTGATGTACTTTGATACAGACGACTTTAGAGAGGAACGATTCAAAAGACTGAGCGCCTTCAGCAAGATTTGGGAAGGCTTGAATTTCAGACTGGATGGATGAGGTTCGTCTCCTGTTGGGATGAAGTAGATGAAATGACTTCTTATCAGGTGTAGGTGTGACTGAGCCTCTTCTAAGCAGCCTTCAAGGTGTTATAGGCTAAGCCTCGCCCCGCCTTTATTGATTCCTCAACTCACTGTAATCAGTAACAGCTTCGAATAACCTACCAGCCAGTGAATTGTTATTTATTTACAATAAGTATTGTCTGCAATATCAACAATGATTGGGGACGATTCACTCATAATACCAAATACAAATGATGAGTGAATACGGTATTGCTTAATGGTACCTCTAGGGAGCCTTTTACAGTAATGACGCACGCAGAGTGGGGCAGGACGCCGAAGTTCCCTGCAAAGAGTCGCGGCGACGGATACGCAGACCGTCTGCACCCATCTCATGGTGTTTTGGTTTTTTGTGTTGGATACTTTGACACCAATCCTCAACCAGTTCTTTCAACAGGAACGCTATTTTCGTTCTCATAAACGACTTAAACATGAAGTTGATGAGTTATTTGTTAAAATACTAAATAGAGTAGTGTGAAAGTTCCCCTGATTCAGCGTACTTCCATTTTTTTCCCAAAAGCTGAATGGCATAGGAAAGAACGGGCGGATCAAGTGTGGTGGCGATGCTATTCTTTCCTAACTATCTGCACTATCCAAGCCCCTGATCGATACTTCGTCGAGCCAAACAAGCCTTCTATCCCTTCGGGGGCGGAGAACCGGCACAGGCCATCGACGGCATTTCATTTTCACATGAAAAACATAGTGTTACAGAAAATTGGATACTGCTACGGTTTACCTGCCTTTTTCGGACCGATAATGCATTCAAATGTATCTATAACTTTGAATAAAAATCAACTGAAACATCTTAGAAATATTCGTCGAATGCAAAAAGTGCATGTTTTCAAGGCTGTTTATCGGCCACTTCCAAAATCTAAAGACCGTGAAAGCACTGTCGAACTGGAAACACCTTGTTGACGCGTAGCGACCACAAAGAGTTCAATGGCGACAGACTAAGCGATGACAAAAGTCGTCATCGTCATTATCACTACCGTATTAGGCAATCGCCTATGCATGTCTTGCTGAGCGATTTTATGTCTTAACGATTATATAAATAAGAAAAAAAGATAAAGGCTTAAGACGTTGATCAATCCGTCTGAGAGATGCGCGCACGCATTCGACTTCCATTCAGAATCGTAGTGGCGTATCGAATGCAAATGTGGCCTATACTATGACTTGCGGTGGCTAGCCGATGCACAAGTCAGTGTTTTTATCCTCCCAGACGGCTCTGGTACCAATTAACCGACCCCGGAGGGATGGAAGACTTGGTTGGCCTAGGCGGATATCGACCCGGGATTCAAACCCGTGATCGTAAAGCGATTATATTTATATGATGTAGAAATGAACGTATTCGGGAATCGAGGAAAACCGATCGAGCTGCACCGGAATGGAAAACGGTACAGTGGACGGCCAAACCAGAAAAACTTTAAATCAAGTGGCTACCAAATCGAATCTCAGGCATAAGTGTCAGTGCTAAAGGATGTCCTGAACTCAGAGTCACGTCTGTATTACGGATTTCGCGAGAGGTGAGCCTTATTTTTGAGTCAAAAACCGAGAAGTAGTCGAACAGCATCAAATAGATGGCACACAGTCTTTTTTATAGAAAATTGTTGTTATGGCTTAGGATACTTCTCACTTTGCAGAAGAGGGGTCGCGACCAGAGAGATGGGGAAAAACTTCAAGGGGGGGGGGGGGGGGGGGGGGGGGGGGGGGGG
>UZAF01017880.1:25369-40226 GCA_900617895.1 Haemonchus placei
CCAGGGAGATGGGGAAAAATTTCAGGGGGGGGGGGGTGGTGTGGACGGGGTGAAGAGAGAAAATGTATTACAAATTGGAGATGATTCCCGCAAAGATTGACATTGCCCGGAATATTAATGGATGCTATAACGCCCATCAGATTGACGTCATTAAGTATAGACGAAAAGTAGAAAAAGGCATAATTTCAGCGGCTTTGATTCTCTTTGTCATGCCGGAGGCATGCACAGTTGCGATCGGGCAAAGCGTTAAAAACCTCCCTAAGAGCTTGGTTCGGCAGATGTGTTGTTCTTCAAGTGAGAATTTTTCTTCCACATTAAAATGACGTGGAAAGGACCTCAGCTATTCACGCTGATGTTTAATATAAAACACAACCTCATTGTTAGAGATGAAAGTTCAGGGTAAGCGAGATTTCATAGCCTTCCTTAGGGAATTAATTATACATTGGCAGGAAACCGGCACGGCCACCACATGTCGGGGTAAGCGGTGACCTTTGCTACATGCACTACTTGTAAACTTTGATTTACTATGCAGTATCTGTCTGAAGTTTGCCGAAATTACCCTAAATGCAGCAAAGACCATTTCCATGACTACACGTAAAGTTATTTGGGCATCCAACCAATCGACTGGTTCAGAATGCTCCATGCCTTGTGTGAACAGCTTGATACATGCGAAAAGTTTACTAAAGGTCAGTCCCAAAATTTCCTCCCAAACTCAAAGATATCTTAAAAACGCTGAAAACCACAACCATTCAGTCATAAGCGCAAGATTCAAAAAACATGAGCCGATGTACCGAATTAGGAAGAAATCAAAGGATTTAATAATGAGAAACTGCTGCCACTTATTATATATGCGTAATAACAAGTGAGATAAAATATAAATGAGAGCGACAACTTTCTGGCGCTGTGAGTCCAGTCTATGGATACACCCGGACCCCAACATTCGGCTCCCGAAGTAAATGAATAAAGAGTTGAATCGTATTTGGCCTGCATAAGAACATGCAAGGACCAGCCAATATGAGGCGTGCTTTTATCCTTTGCCAATCCTCTATCCTTGTCAGGAAAGACTGATGCCGTGCAATCAACCCTGGGGGTGTAGACTCTGCGACCCGGCATAGTAGGACTTGGAAAAGATCCGATCCCCATAGCGTACGTGTGTTACCCTACCACGCCACCCGACATCATGTAACCCCTTCAAATCCAGTCTCACAGAGGCATGGAGACCTAGTAGGTCTATACAAGCAGCCAGAATTTAATTTTTTAGACTATGAGAGAGATAACAGGTAAGGAGTGCGGTAGGGTTCACTACCTGACTGGCAGCAGCAAAACGACTGTTGAAGCTGAGAAAAAACCTTTTCCTAAATTAGTCACTGAGCTTCGAAAACCTTTTCTTGCTTCTCATTCAGATTTCTAATTGAAAATACGTGGGGATGGTGTAAAGGGAGCAAAGCAGTCCCGGTTTCTTCCCAGCTCATTAACTGCTATCAAATTGCACTGTCCAGTTCCTCGAGATGGTCAACATTAATGAAGACCATTAGGGTTGTGGCTAATGGAAGCTGCCCATTCATTGCCTGCCTTTTCCAAAGTAGCAAAAGTATGGTGCGATTAACCGTAGGTGGTGTAAAGGGAGCAAAGCAGTCCCGGTTTCTTCCCAGCTCATTAACTGCGTATGCCACGGATTCTCTAGCGAAATTCCTCCTAGAGTTGTCAGAAGAAAGAGATCTAACGGCGCTTCAAGAGGGTTGGATGAAGTTGTGGATGAGTCTAACTGATTAGTTCTCAAACCTTGGCGCTTTGTCCCAAGATCGGGGGATTGTTATCCTTCTGCAGTGTGGACCCCCCCCCCCTATACATGGCCCACAACAGGCGGATTAGATTTGGGATCTGCACCAGTAGAGCTGAACAAAAGACGGTACAATCGATAGAGTTCAAAAAGGTGAACACTGACAAATATGACCAGAATTAAGCTCAAGACGAAGAAGTATGACAGCTAATCGTTCCGAGGAATATGCTATGCTGGGGGAGGCTAAGCGTTGATACCTCCTCACTTTAATTACTGGGACAAACGTGTTCTATTCCTTGGAAAGACTGTCTAGCAGCGAAGAAATAGAATAGGCAACAAGAGGATGTTTGGTGGATGTCCTATAATATTTCATACTTAGCTGCTGTAAGTGATCGGAACAGGAACGCCTTGGGTATAACGAGGGAGCAGAAAGTTATATGAGGGTTAAAGATTATCCCAGTTGAAGCCCCTTAATTGGAACAGTTATTAACCTATAACACACTTCTCGGTGCTATGTTGTGAAAAGCATGACGTCAAAACAACGTCTGTGTATCCACTGGATGACACTCATTAAATTAAACTTTTGTTATGAGCATCTTACCAGCATGCTGTGATATATAGGCAGCAGTTATTCACTATGTTCTATTCTTTTTTCAAAGGTAATACAATGGGTTGAAAGTCATATGGTGAGTAGGAGCCCGGGCCAAGCCGACGAAGCATGTGCACGTGTAGGAATCCATTCAGCGTTTGGCATACTCTCAAGTGCATCAATGGGGAGATTTGCCCATGAGAAGAATGGGAAGCTGAGAAAGTCTCCGTACGGAAGAAAGACCGCTTGTTGTAGTTAGAAACGATCTTCTGATGGACTTTTCCAGGAGCTCCCCTGAATCAAGAGATCTTCGTCTGTTCATTCAATGATCAGCGGATCTTCCTATAAAAAATTATATTTCAGGATTTTTGCTAAGTTTCTTTACAATGAATCATTCTGCATCGAGACTTTCGTCTTGTAATCAAGATAGATGCATAAAATAATTGTAAGTGAATCATTCTGCATCGAGACTTTCGTCTTGTAATCAAGATAGATGCATAAAATAATTGTAAGCTGTGTCTTAAAATTCTGAGTCTTCCCATCAATACAGCGGACCTCACGCAAAACAATCAAAGAATTGCAAGTAGAATCGCGAAGTCTACATGAAGAATGATGAGGTTGACAAAATGACATTCGAAATGGGAAAAGTGAGATTACTAGTTGCTATCGGAAGTAATCAGCTCCGCTATGAACTGCTTACAACATAGTGCTGGCCCAAGAAGACTGGGCGTACATGGGCGACAAGACTGTACCTTTCACTGATACCCTCTTTTTAAGGCAGAAAAAAGATCTATCTGCAATCCTCATTGCAGAGATTCCCTCTGCTAATGCCCTGTTGATATTATGGACCGCTGCCGTTGACGCGGGGCTGTTCGTAGAAGATAATGGCTTGAATAGGCTACTGACGTTATTTGTAGATAAAGAGGATATTCGCCTATTTATAAACGTCTGCGTCGTAATGGAGATAAAGAGTGCATACTCCGAACTTCCCCAAAAAACTTCTGTGACTTTCTTATCTCGTGAAACTAAATTAGGTTTCATGACCATAATAGTCTTTCACACTTTATCATATACTATCAACTCATTCAACTTCGATTGCTAACAAAATGAGAAGAAGAAGTGAAAGCAGGCAAGTAACGGAGCGGAAGTCGGAAATCGGAAGAACCCAACTAATGCAATAAATTTCTCGCCTCAGAGTAGGAATTCACTGATAGAACTTGTTTTTAAGTCAAGATAGAAACTCGCCATTATGCTATCACAGTAATTCAAGACATGATGGGTGGATCTTATGACCAAGGAGATCCATGTAGTCTTTGCTGGAAAGCGCTCTTCTATCTAACCATAACAGGTCCACATAGAAGTTTGTGAAGTAAGCCGATTCTTGAATCTTATCAAGCAATCTCAACTATGGTAAACATGAACTTTATAGGGGAGTTAATTAAGTTTGGGAGTAAATAGCATAATAGGCCCTTGACGCCCTTTGCGCTTAACTTCAAGCATTCAAGTTAGCAACTTTTACGAGGTAGACTAATACGAATTTTCCCCACCGAAGAGGAATTTCAGTGTGAAATGGCTTCAAGCTTTCTTAGGCATGGATGAGCAAACCAAATAGAAAGTGCATAGCTTAGACACGGAATTGTCTACATCAAGGGTGTTAATCATATAAAATATTTCTTTTGGCCATTCTCTTTATTAGAGCACATCAAGGGTTAATAGGGCATGGTAGGCTTCTCTTATGGATGCGGCATGCATTAGACTACTTTGTTGGGTCGCGAAGGCAATGAAATGGCTATGACTGAGCAAAAATTGGTGGCACAAAGCAAAATCGGATTGGGAGTCTCGTATACGTTCAAGTCGGAAGATATTAGAAAACAGGAGATCTTCTTTTTTTTTTACCAACGAGGAGCCTGACTGCATGCAGAGAAGAACAAGACGGAGTAAATCGTTGCTTACTTTCAGAAACAGAAAAACGACAGTGAAATAGAACAAGGAGCGGAAAGCTACTTATTCCAAGCTACCAAAACCGCTACCGAATCTATATCCAAGGATATAGATTCGGTAGCGGTTTTGGTCGTAATTCCTGACGTATCCTGACAGAAGAACAGGACGGCGGTTTACAATTCCGTTTATTTTTCTAAAATGAAGACAAAACCGCTCACAAAAATATATCACTCATCTTAATTGCAATAACATGTTATGAGAAGAGATTTACGGCCCAAAAAAAAGCCTTCAGTGTAAACCGACGTAAGCTCCCACAAGACGTCGGAAATCAGCCTGCATGTGACCGCAGGCTTTGGAGCGAGATGTTCTCAGACTGTCTTAGATGAGGTATAGCAAGAGCTTCCCGTCTTAATCAGTGGAACTAGGAAGCAATCCCATCTTACAAAGTATGAGCTGCTCAGCGGAATGAAAGGCATGCTAGGGTTTTCTGGAAGGTACGAAAACAAAATGACAAAATGGTTTCAATATGACTTCGGTTTATGGTAGGGCCTCAAAATGTCATTATTTTTTTTCTAAANCCACAAGACGTCGGAAATCAGCCTGCATGTGACCGCAGGCTTTGGAGCGGAATGTTCTCAGACTGTCTCAGATGAGGTTTAGCAAGAGCTTCTCGTCTTAATCAGTGGAACTAGGAAGCAATCCCATCTTACAAAGTATGAGCTGCTCAGCGGAATGGATGGCGTGCTAGGGTTTCTGAAGGGTACGAAAACAAAATGGTTTCAATATGACTTCGGTTTATGGTAGGGCCTCAAAATGTCATTATTTTTTTTCTAAAAACGAGAGTGAATCGAAAGATTTTCGTTGGTAGAGAAAACTGGTGAAAACGAGGTAGCAGGAAACAAATACCAGAGATTCCAGTAGCACTTCAATGAAAAGTTTGAAAATCGAAACGAATGCAACGAGATTGGCTCGTTGAGGATGGCAGTTGTAAGAGAGAATAGAGGTCCATAACGAGCCTGGCGATACTTGAGAGCATATTCATTACTATTTTGTAATTTGCTATTAATCAAAGACACATAGGAATACGAATCTAATTAAATATGCAAGATCACATAGAATGGGACATCAGTGCTGACATCAAATTTGAGAGGATTATACAAAATCCATCTAGATTCACCCTTTCTCTTCAGCTTGGGCAGTTTCGGCAATATCACGACTTGTGTAGTACGTAACTGGGAACTCATTGAGAGCTACTTTCCTGTTAGGATTCACAAGGAATAACGGTAACGGAGAGTGGAATGTCTCAAGTGATTCAAACAGTACCAACAATCAGTCTACAATTTGGGAAAGGAGAGAAAAAGCCCTCCTCACTT
This sequence comes from Haemonchus placei, assembly GCA_900617895.1. Taxonomy (NCBI): domain Eukaryota; kingdom Metazoa; phylum Nematoda; class Chromadorea; order Rhabditida; family Trichostrongylidae; genus Haemonchus; species Haemonchus placei. Next base: position 31,053 of record UZAF01017880.1, read on the forward strand.
GATTCTCCTTGCGAGTGGAGGTAGAGAAGTGATGAGAAATATCATAAACACAGTCAAAACAAAAGCTGGTCTCACATTAGTCTAACCATGACAAAAGCTAAGAAACTTGATAGCATCGCATAGAATGATCTCTTTACATAGTTCTATACAAAATGGAGATCTTGCAGGATACTCCAGATGAAAGCATGATGTCTGAAATGAACCCAGCGGCGTTGATGTTGAGAGAAAATGAAGAATAGTGGCTCATAACGCGTCTCATAATTGGAAATATGTTCGTTACTGTTTTGATGGGAGTATTGTTCGAACATTAATGGTGCACTCAATGTTTTTATCGACTCGAACGATTATAAACAAACGTGGGTGATGTTTGCTGCCTTCGTAACTCCATACAACACCTGCTACCATTAATGGTTGCTTGAATCTCCTGGTTCATTCAGGCAAACACCGAAATGGCCGGCAAATTTCTTTTTTGAAATAATATTTGTGGAAAATAGATTATTGAAATCCTGCTTGGGCCATTGAACTAATGTTAAACCAGATTTCTTTCAAAATTTTGAATTAATGGAATTATAATACACGTGAAATGGAGATGAAATACATATGTCATACCTTAGAGGTAAGGGCCCTGCACAAACCTCGTAAAGCTTCTTATTTATGGCTTCAGAAGTTCACCCCGAAAAGGAAAGGTCGGATCAAAAGGATTGTGAGTACAACTTCAAGCCGACTCGCCAATTCTTCAAGCTCCGTGTAGAATGTAAGGAGGGATAACTGTGTATGAGACTAATTCTGGGGGTTGCGTGGTATACTAGCAGACTTGCCTGCCCATCATACAGGTGAACATGGGCGAAAATTCGGTCCCTAACTGAAGCTTGCTCGGTTTCACACTAAACTTATGGTGGACCCATTTCATTCTACGGCACAATTCATTTCGACACAAATCTCCCAATACCCTCACATATACGGCCCACACACACCCACATACACAGAAGAACTTGGGTAAGGGGCACAGGATGGTGTAAGGGGTGGCCACATTGCTGTGTTGCAAAACAAGCAAGCCTCAAATCAGAACACGCATCAAGGACCTGTAGGAACCTGGTTCTGGTGGTGAGTCTTCGCTCGTGGGGGAGAATGTCCCAGTTCTTCAGAACCTACTGGATTAGGGCTACGCGACATTGCTTTCTTTTCTATGTTACTAACACCAGCGTCATATTTCGATTTTACCACCCCAAGGCAGTAATTTATTAATTATTTGTTTACAACTTTCAGGTTCCTCCGAATTCACCCATTTCTCGAATTAGCCGTCGAATTGACGATGCTGAATATTTGATAGCTGGGAAACGGAAGTTGATGCTAGCGTTCCTATCTACCTATATTTCTCCATAGATTGCTATTTAGAGATCAACGAGGATCGAAAATTACATTGGGTCCTGAGAAAAGAACCGAATCACCCGAGAAGGTAAATTGAAGAGAGGTTCCGTAGACGTAAATGAACATAATGGTCATCGAAAAGGATTAATCAGCAAATTTACAGGTTGAAGTGGAATGGACTCACTCAGACTAGCAACGAATGAACGGCTACTATCAGAAGGTGCCGCAGATGTAATGGAAGCACACCCTAAAACAGTTTATAGGTCAACCGATGTTCCGTTCAATATAGCCTTATTGTCTTGGATGAACCCAGACCGGATCATTAGAGGATAAGATCTCCGTTCGTCAAGAGGTAAGATCCGTACCACATTTCAAACAGCACGCGAACACTTCTCGCATCGAATGAGTTATTTTGTGCTTGCCGAATTGTACAAAAACGATTTTCCAGAAAAATAGCGCACGGATGAAGGAAAACTGTGGCGAGGTGTTCATTGCAGTCCTCAAGGTGATCATCGCCAGAGTCAAGTGTCTATCAAGGATGAGTGTGGAGGAGGTTTCGTGATAGAGATATAATGTTGGGACCTTGGAGACATCTGACCGTCTATACTAGCTTACTCACAATTTTATAACGACGGTAATGTAAAAGTTAGTAATCAAAATGAACTTTTCAAAAAAGCGAGGACTGTAGGAATTGGATGAACACTCCTCCTTCCTATTCCTAGTCATACTGAAGCAACTACACAGGTGCGAGCGCTCATTGAAGAGCTCTGAAGAAGTACTGGCATGATTGATGGATACCAATTCTTGACGAGAGCAGAGTAGCGCCCAAAATAGGCGAAGAAATGTAGCCGTTCAGAGGAGGCGCTGCCACCACGAAGGTATGTGGTCATCCAAATGCGATAACTTCCTCGGTCTCCTTTATACGAACACTTTCTCGTCTCGAAAAATCTCTGGCTAAAAATGGGGTCCTGCGGCGCTACAGGACACCACGTCAGTGCCAGGCACAGCGAATGATTTTCCGCTAGCTCCTAGTATGTCCGCAATCCGACGTGGTTACGTTCCGAGAGTGCGTATTCGTAAAAACTTACGCTTTCAATTCAATCTGGGATCGATAGCGCTGGTCTTTGAGAAATCAGTGACCGATCATGTAATGTGCAATGCAATGGCCTCTAAAGGGCAACTAATATCGTGCGACGCGAACGGCTCGGTTCGCGACACGAAAATTTCTACAAAAGTCCAGTGGATTCTGCAACACATGGTCTCCGCAATGGAGAGGAAAACGAATGATCTCATATGAACCAAATCAATCAAATAAATGAGTAGGCTCTTGAGTCCGGAGAGACCTGATGAGGGGTTCAGCTTTGGTCAACAATCATCCTTCTTGGCGTCGGTGATGCATACGTATATGAAGAAAGTAGCAGAACGTCCAATCGCACTAATCACTCCTTTTTTTGGGTTGCGCACCGCACTCGACACATTCAGAACCGTAGTGGCGTTTTCTGAATGCGTATATGGTGATGCAAATGAATCACGGTAACCAGCCGATGCTCAATTACCCTCTTAAAAAAATCGGTCTTTTAAAAAACTTAAAAATCAACCGACTCAGAGGCATGGAAGCCTTGGTTGGTCTGGGAGAGCAGGCCCAGGATTCGACCCCGGACCTTGCGTACGTTACCACCCGCCCCTTGGCACCAACCATCACAAGACACGCTGTGTAAAAATTGAATAAAAACTTACACATCTCGTAAAGGAAAAACGGTCTCTACTCCAGGCAATAAGATAATATGTATATAATAAATACATTAAAAGATATATAATAAAAATAGTAGTATGCTGTCCAACGTTTCTGAAAAATTTGCTGCTGAGCCTGAGGATAGTTCGGCTCGATCAAACTTTCTCCTCTTATTTCCCCCCTGGAAACCAGTCAGCGATCATTTTGAAATATTCAAAGTTGAAACGCGGAAGTTTTGGTGGAGAATAGTGCATCGGTGGCAAGAAAAAACGAGAAATTCGCTGACTTCGCAGAAAATAAGGTTCCCCAAAAATGGTCAAAATCGAGGCCTCACGAGGTTACCGTGATGGAAAGGGTTGGAAGAGGTATTGGGACGTTCTTTCATCGCTCTATTCGGTAACCTTTTCAGATGGCCGAAGTCGCAAGAAAAACTCGATTTCAAGAAATACTTTGTCTTCATGCTTCACGACAACCTCACCCGTATGCCATGGTCCACCTTTGGATTATGGGTTCCACAATCCAAAGGTGGACCATGGCATACGGGTGTGGTTGTCGTGAAGTTTTTGATGAAGTATCATCTTGTCTAGCTCAGTCAAGGAACGAAGCAGTTTTCGATTAGGTCGCTTCAGAGAAGTATGAAATTGGGAAGACAAAGACATCTCAATGGAAAATTCGTCCAAAATGTTGTAGAGGCTTTCGATCAACTTGATGAATTCCACCGAGAAGAATCGAGTGGGAACTGGTTGTGGTGTTGAGATGATGTAAATAAATTGCCACCCGAATAAACATCGCTGTGACGTGATAGTTCCATGATCAGAATTTCTTGTTACTCAAGACGCCTATAGACAATTCTTCAAGTTCTTAAGTCTTTCCTTTGACTGACGGTTACTGCTGTGACAGAATCTATGAGCTGAGCTCATTGCCGCCAAAAGTAATTGTTGTGTAACAGAGAATGAAAAGAAAACATAGGCCACAGCGAAGGTGAGCAGCACACACTCTCTGCACAGAGGTGTCCGAATAAAAGGATAAAATATCCAATGAGCTCCAACTACTTCAGGAAGCGCTGGGAAGCCAAGTTCTGCCTGTAACTCCATCTTCACCTGCCCTACAAAATATACATAGTACCGGTTGTGCGATGCGACCGTAGTGCTTTTGCGGCCTGCGAAAGACGCGAGGCTGAGGCGCACACGTTGGAGTGACCTAAGAGTCAGTTTACTCCTCAAAAGTGGGAATTACTTGAAAGCAGTAGGGTGTCTCTAGCAGAGCCTCACTCTCCTTAACTAATCCATTCTGCTTTGTAGCTAGCTCCAATCCGGCTGGACTTGAAACCGCTCATAGTTAAAAATCTGTTTGAATAGTTGTTGAGATGTTCTTAGAATAAGTACTCACTCAGAAGCCGAGGATAAAAAATTGCGGTGCAAAATAAAAAATATTCTGAAAAAGACAGGAGAGAGAAGTGAAGAAATGTTGCGTATTGGGGGTTCCGACTGCTGACACTTCCAATGAGTTAGCCCGCATAGCATTGAAGGCACTGTTCACGATAATATTGAGGTACCCGTTTCTATTCGAAAAGCGGAAGTATGGGTTGGGAATAGTTCATCGGTAGTGAATGGAGCGATAGAATTCGGCGATTTCGAGTAGCCGATTTTGAGAAAAATATGGTTCCAAAGAAAGGAAAAATATTGGTCGAACGAGACTACCATGACGAAAATAACATGGAAGGGGTATTCGGACGAGATTCACTCACTTATCTCCACTGTCGGTATGGATCATGATTACTTGTTTGAAATTCCTCCATAGATTCCCTTGTGAACGATGCAGCCTCTACAATGCCGGCGAAACTCGTCCACGCATACACACGGGCCAATCTTTGAACCTTCATAACTCCCTAACTTGGCCGTTTTCCGACCAAACAGCGCCTTATATGGTGTAAGAGGGACCTCAAATTCATCCTATGGGGTAATCTCAGAAACCACTTTTATCGTGAACTGTGCCTTTTAAGGAATTTGATTGGACTGTGAAAAATACGGTCATAAGTGTGATTGTCAAGCTGTAGTGGGGAAAAGGAATTGGTTGTGCAATACATCAGTCCCGGCTATATGGCTGTACTATTGTATTGTATTGCTGTATTGTAATGATCAACGTTTTGGGAGGAGAGTTATGGGGATAAGATATAAAGTAGTAGTGAGTGTTTCAGGGCACGTGTAAACATTGTAAATAGAGATTCCTTTTGAGGAGTAGCATGCAGTTTCATGGGAAGGACCGACGGTGGCTTAAAAAGATTAATGATCAGGGCAGGTGGTGTTTTGAAGAACTGCAAGTGTCAACCTACATATACCCTGTCCTTTTAGCCGTTTCCAAAAATACCCACACAGACGATTATGCAAATATGCATACAGAGGGCAGTTGTACTACATAGAGGAACATCACAATTCTGAAATCCGAAAATCCCCGTTTGTTCAGACAAGTCGATTAGTTTACCTATAGAATCGCAACGATGTTGACGATCATAACTACTTTTTCAGCCAATAGACAAATGGGTAGAGTTATCGTTGTGTTTCATTTGTGAATAACGAAAAACACACTGCCAAGAAGTTTTCATAACCTGGTAATTAGGGCGATGAAAGAGCGAAAAGAAGTGACAACGAAACTCTACAGAAAGGAAACTCGTTTATACCGTCAGAATAGTAGTCCCTTTATGCCTTGCGCAGAGTTCACCGGCAATTTCAACTCGAGAACCTTCATGAAAACGGTTAAATGTTCCTAAAGATTCTGGGAACGTTCGAATGGCATCTTATTAAGCTGGCTATGTTGTCTGCTTTGTATTCTTAGGAAACAAAAATAATCGACTTTCGAATAATCTTGGCATAGCTTGAAGATATTTTCAACATATTGGTAAACTATTCGGCTAACGATTGCTTATCGCTTTCGTCAAAGCTTGGAAGCTAAAGGTACTTGATATTCAACCCAGTAGAATGCACAGACTTCAGTGGACTCCAATTTAGGTTCAATATAGAGAAATGTTATGCTATGTTGGTTGCAATTCCACAAATATTAGAGTGCAGAAGAGCACCTGCCCATTACAGACCCTCCTATTTTCGGCTTGAACCGTTGCAACGAGGTGTGCACAAACGGTAAAACGGTCTTATCATCTGAAGAGGCCTAAAGACCGACCGGTTGGTGTAACTTTTCCCTGAATTCCTACGGCAAGCAGCAGTTGCTCCGTGACGACTTCCGCATCATTCCACTGAGAATTCAAAGCTTTTCCTTCGCAGTGCACGGCTAATCGGGTGCGGCGACCGCGACGCGGTTTTCAGGGAGAAGATACCACATATCACAACCCGTATGCACGGCACATGCTTCGATGAGCTTTGAGCAGCGAAGTATCCGGACTGGAACTTGTAAAGAAATATAAGTTGAAAATGGGGGAACAGTTCGGGCCCTCCTAGAGGTAAATAAATAATGATGAAGAAGGGGAAATGTTATAGCACACAAGTGGGTAGTGTTTCTATAAAACAACTTCACGGAGGCTTCTGAAAATTCCAGAAAAATCGGGGCTAACGCGGAACTTTGTAATTTAATTTCGGGAAGGGCGTGTGTTTCCCTTATGTAGCCCCCGTAAAATGGATAGAACAGGAACATCCACCACCATTCACGATATAAACTCGTTGGGTAATAATATCCACATATGTTGTACTCACACGTCTATCTATAGTCTTTTGTACAGAGGTGGCTCACGTGAGCCGTCAGATTGAGTAACCATCAGAGACCGGATATTTCAGTAAAACCCTAGGTGTTCCAAAATTCTACTTACAAAATTCAAACAATCAGGAAAATTGCGATAGATTCTCACTCACTCGAGAAAACACAAGGGAAATTTCAAGTATGGCACAGAGCATTTTCAAAGAAGTCATTTTGTTGGTACGGGAGCCCCCTTACTTACTAAGTAAAGTAATTAATTACCCAATTATGTCAAGCCGGGCCAGAAAGAATTTTGCATAAGCCCCATATCACAGGCAGCATGGCATAAAGTAATAAGGAAGTGTGTACTAAGAGTATATAAAATATGAATGTAGTGTGTATAAACTCCTTATAAACGTATGATAGAAGAATTATAATGAGTATTTGATTTTTTGGACCACTTGCCTAATTTTTTTTTGCATTCGGTAACAGCAGTGTTTGAGAAAGCGAACTGTGAGCCAAAGTGGTAAGCTGGTTGCTCTAATCAATCAAGAGAGAACGACTGTTCGAAACTGCCATATGCATCTCTACTGCACCGCCAATACCATTTATGCTGATAGAGCTTTTCTTTTCGAACCAGACCAATTTCGGGTTCGGAAACTCGTGAGAGAGATGAAAGGTCCACAAAGGCTTCGAGATATGGCCGAGGATTCGAAAGTAAACCGACGAAGCATTGGAGTGGTGGTACCACCCTAGGAAGATGGCAGCGGGAATCTGGTCGCCACAGAGAACGGTCAACACCAGGTATTTAGACTGGCGACCAAATACTTTGGAACAAATATGTGAGTTTATGGGAAGGACCAAAGCACAAGTAAACCAGTAACTTTCTTAACACTTACATACGTGCCGAATTGTTTGAAATAAATTACTTAGCGGTTCCAGTGAATGGAAAAATGAAAGTATCCCAAGGAGGTACACAAAATGATCGACAACTCGTCTCTTAACAGCCGTCTTCAAAAAAAAAAAACGTCAAAATGTCACGAATTGGACAGGACATGCCAAGGCGCTGTTGCAGACAAACAGAGTGTTTCAGGCCAACGATTGCCTGTTGTTAAAGTTTCTCAAAGGCTGCTCATTTGAGTGTAAGTAAGCATCTCGTTGGGCTTTTGAGATAGTAGCCTAGATAGGCATTTCACATGGCATTGAAAAAAAAAATCTAGTTAAAGGTCAAACAACACCAGCTTGGAGCAGGGATATTTCCCAAACCAATGGGCTATTGGGAAAAGTCAATGGACCGGATTCTACCAGGTGCGCCCAGTATGCTGGAGCAAACTTTACGATTAACTTTACCTTTCTTCAGAAACATATAAGTTGATGGTAATGTTGGATAGAATCTCATAGGGCCCCAATAATCAAAACTGAGCTTAATTATACTTTGGGGTCTTAGCAAGAAAACCATGGCATAAGAAGTATGAACTAGTTGCCATTCAACTTGGAGGAATTTGGTCCATGAATAATGGTACCTATCGACATTCACAAAATGGATGAAGGTAAAAATACTGTAATAAATGTTCTATAATCATTGAATAAATGTTCTATAATCATTGAATTCGCTACCCGTTCATTCAATCCTTTCTGACGGAGACAGTTTCGCCTGACAAAAACTCTATTGACCATAAATTGTTGAGATCACTCCATGACTTATATCTCACAGTTTGCTCCTTTTTCAGGATTTTCAAGTTTCCTTATAAGTTAAAATCAGCTTGTAAAGAGCTGGACGGCCCACCGTCTTACAAAAAACCAAAAGCTTACTTATTTGTGGCAGAGGAGGGAAACTCATCATGTACATCTCCATAGCTGCGACCGGCTGGGCGGTCTCGAAAGGCTCGCTGGCTGCTAAATGACATCGAACTGGGTTATACGTAAATGAAGAGGTACAGAATAGGGAAAGTACCGGGAAATACTTCACGTCGGTTGTCCTTGATGGCTTTGAGTTGAACAGTATGAGATCAATGAATAGGGGAAAAACTTCGTACTGGCGAGCAGCACATGGTTCCGTTAAATCCGTTTTATACTGCGTCCAGTTTGTTACAACCCGAAAAAAATTCAAAAAAACAGAAGAAATGAGGGTTTTCAGAGCTGTTCGTGATTTAGCTCATGAATATACAATCAGGTGAAACACAATTGGCTTACGGTTCACCTCGTCAACACCGTGGGATTGGAATTTATCAAACTTTTACATAGGGGGAAAAGCCGAAGAATGTGTTGGTGTGAGTACGAAGAACGAAAAAATCTTTGAGAATGAGACTATTTCGACAAAATGGGATATATGGCCACTCATGGGTTATGGCCATGGAGTGTCTAAAAATGTCCCATGCTGTCAGGCAATTAGC